>JAZHYW010006288.1:0-116739 GCA_037355805.1 Ixodes ricinus
AATGTACCACAAATCAAAATGGAAGTCAGAAGGCGTCAGCATCCAGCAAGCCTGGAGTCAAGCGGACATGGATATGGCAAAAGTAGACGGGAGGTAGGCGGCTTTCGAGGTTTTTTCCCGAGAATTAGCAGGATATGTTATTTACGCCCAAGTGAACTAACAGGGAGCGGGGAGAACTAGGGGAGACCCGCCAGACGAGATGGGCGCGGGAGTGAGGCTCGGCTGCAGTAGCCGGCAGCGGCGGCGCTCGCGATTTCCCAGTCTATGTCGTAGCCGTCAACGACCAGATGGTTGGCTTTCCAGCGCGACTTTTTCGCCCTGTGAGAAAACGAGCACCACGGAGACCCACAAAGAGGGACGTGTTCCAAAGGGCACATTAGGTTCTTTCTTTTTTCCTGTGCCACCAGGACAATGGCGTCGGCAAGAGCAGAATAACGGAGAAAAGAAGGCAAGGAAATGAGAAGAAAAAAAACAACAATAAATAATAAAAAGGAACAACGACACACTGCAGAAGAATGGGAAGAAGACGAAACAAGGGTTTCCTTCAACAGTTTTTTTTTGTTTTTAGGTTTATTGTATTGGATCTCCGTCCTGCTAAGCGAAGCCTATGAGTCGATTGCTACAACGAGTTTTTTTTTTCCATTGTTTTCTATATAAGTTACACTATGCCTGTCGGCTTCTCTCCACGAGATGCACAGGCATGATGCTCCACCCTACGATATGTACCGACGGGTTATTGATACTTCCAAGTGGCTGTTTTTGTATTTTTTATTAAGGTATAATTTTTATAATATTAAATATATAAGGTAAATTTGGTTTCTAAGAACACGTGCAACGTTCCTCCAAACGTGGTCGCCTTGTTTCCAAACGATTTCGGTGCGACACAATACCATAACCAAATCAACTGTGACCAGGAGGCGCTGGCGTAATGCGAACTGTCACGAAGTTAAACAGTGGCGCGAACGCTTGGTTGTCTGATTCGTGCGTCGTGTGTCATTGACACTGAGCTAGTTGGTGATTCATGCTTCTGAAAGTTGCCAGTTGAACGTAGGAAATACACAAAGACAGAAAAAGAGAAAAGAGGACAAACACACTGCTGGGCTAGCAACCATTTACTCAAGATATTCTTCCACACTCATTAGTTTCATATCTCGGAAGTAATGGGTGTCGAAGAAGAATATGTTTATTTTCAGTAAATGCATGGTTGCTATCTCCAAGCTAATTTCCCTTACTTCCCTTTTTTTAACCTGAATAAAAACAAAAAGAAATGGTTGCTAATCTGACAGTTTCGAGCACTTTTCTACAAAAAAGGCAAGCCCTTAGTAGAATCCGACGTGCTTACGCGAAGCGGAGACGAAAAGACGTAAGCATTGCCAATTGGGAATCTCCTGCGGAGTTGCTTGGTAGTATGTTATGCAGCTTGCGTTGGGCTGCACCACACGACCAGTTTGGCGACCGCTTCCCTGGCTCCACCACACGGTACGAATACCTACTATTTGCCTTCTTCCTTCCGCTAGCCACTGCTCGGAGCCCACAGACATAGTATAACTTATATAGGAGGCGCTGGTTTTATCTAATAAAATCAAACTTTTGCTTAGTTCTATTCTCTCAAATCCCTATGAATATTGTATGTAACGATCAAGATATCTGAGTGTACCTTAATTAGCATTACATTACGTTATTTACCACGATTAGCTTTAAAAACGTTTTGTGAGGAGATATTAGCAAGTGTACATGTTTTCTCATCTTACCTAATATATGCATAAAGCAATACATTCCCACAACTCCTAATAGTGGTAAAACTATTTTATGAACTGGAAAACTTTCTCCTTTCTTCTTGACGTCTAACGGTAACGTACTATTTTACTCTTCGAGAGACCATAAAATGCTCGCTTCTTTCATATGTGCAGCCTTTATAAGTTATAACGGAATAACTTTGTCTTTCGGGGTTATGGTCAAGAGGCCTGTCATATACTAATAGGGCAAGAAGCAGCTACAAAGGCGTTATACGAACCGAACCTGATAAGGAGCTTCCTAGTGATTTATTTAGTTATTGATATTAGCTTTGTAAGTCTACAACCTTGGCTTAGTTAAACGTATGCTTCTAGTTTACGTGTGCATTTTTTATCTCGTTGTGTTTTTTTCCCTGCATCTTCACCAGCTGTTTCTTTTTCTTTTTTCAACATTAGACAAAACCCGTTAACCTTCATAAAATACCAAACTTTGATAATAGCGTAATCGAGCCAAAAAATTTAATCTTTCTAAAGCTTGCATAAGAACTCAGGCGCTGAATCATCCATACACTTCCTCGAGGGCTTTCGTCTTAAAAAAACACAGTGGAGTTCAATAACACCCCACTCAATACGGTACAGGAATGCAAATCAGACGTAAGATCCCACGATAACAAAGCAATGAGCCACGGGCGCAGGAGCGGGAGTCCGCGACAACATTTCAAATCTTGAATTCCGGAAACAGAGACGTGCATCACCTCGGATGTGAAAAACCTCCCTGCCCAGTATCAACTGACTTGATTCAAAGCCGGAGTCAGGCGCACGTAAATCCAGCGAGAAGCAAAAGTAAAGTTAGGGATGTCAGAGGGGAAGAACACAAGGGCATATTGAAATTCGGAAGGGTGCTTATTGCACTCCGTGCGGAAAGCGGCTCCTGCGAGGGGTAACCAGTGGAGAGCGTGCGTGGAAACAGCCAACAAAGAAAGCCGGGAAGGAATCGCCGACGTAGTAGGGCAGCGTCAGGAGACGCCGAGGTTAACGCCATGGCAAGGAACGGTGTCCGAGAAAGCGGGTGGAACGTCCCGACTATTAGGAAAATGAACGCTACGTACAATTCCATATTATAACTAATAGTCAAGCATAAAAGCAAAGAAATAAAAAAAATGGGCGAGGGAAGTTGGACTGTCGAAGAGGAGATGGGGTGAACAACCATTGTCCTGGCAACATCTTCGCTGTTTCATATTACGCTAGGTCCCCCTTCCTTTCCTCACAGGGGCTTCAAAGCATAAAATGGCCCTTTCTGCCGCTTATTCCTTCACGTATGGGTTGCTCTTTGTCTCCCGCCCGACGCCATGTTTCTGGTCCTTATCGCCTGCAAAACAAGGCGAGATGAGAGGACGAGGGGTTGCCCGGGAAAACTGCGGGATTGGCGAAACCCGTACCGACGGTTCCCTAAAACATTTTTGAGGAGAGAAAGGAGAACGAGGTAAAGTGACGAAGGGGAGGGAATTCTTTCATCGGGTTCTTAAGAGGTATCCATGCCAATTCATAGCTCGTGGCTTCTTACTTGGGGACTTGGGGTAGTTGGGGGGAGGGGCGGGGGATTACATTTGAGCCGGTTTTGGTCTCGACATTCACATTTGAACCTTCACAAATGAGTCATTCTCAACACGCTCTTTTCGGTTGGTCTGTTCCGCCGGATTTGGTCTGTTCTCGTTCCATCCCGTTCAAAAAAAAGAAGTAGAAGAAGTGCCGAAATTGTTTTTGCTGTTACGCTGATACTCGAAACACAACTTCTCAGCACTTTTCCAGCAGCCGCTCAGCTTTTTTCCGCGGGGTGGACATTTCCGAAATTCCTCTTCTCTCTGGCGCAAGCAGATCAGGGCACGCTCGCGCATGAAGCACCTGCGCGTGATGCGCGGAAGACGACTAAGCCATTTTGGCGTTCTGCATATAAGTTGTGCAGAGAGGGGCGACGACGCCGTGCGCTTCGGGCCCGGTGACATGACGAATGCGCGCCAAGAACGGTGTGGCGGGCCGAAGAACGGAATTGCAGCCAGTGTGCGTGGGACTATTAAAGTGGAGTTCGCAGTCATCGATGGCCATCGGGGCCATCGATGACTGCTGGTCCGCCGTCCGCGTAGAAGAAGCTGCAGAGCTTCACCCGCCGTCCCCTACTGCGCTGCGCCGAAATCGGCGCAGTGGCACGTGGGACAAGGTATATGTATGCGTGGGACGTCACCGGGGACATTCGGTTGCTAGGTATTACGTGAGGCTGTGGCGCCATCCCGTGGCGACGTTGCGAATGTTGAATACGTGTCCTCCACCCAGTGCAAGGTCAGCGCACGTACCAGGGCACGAATGATAATGCCAAAATCAAAGGGGACACCCCCTTTGGGGTGGTTATCACTTGAGCCGGTTTTTGTTTCATTCCTTTCACTGGACCTTCTGATAGAGCCGTTGTCAAAACGTCCTTTTCGGTTGGGCTCGCCGCTTTTGTCCCGTTCATGTTACATCCTTCGTGTTTTGTTTTTCAAGGAAAAAAGAATAAAACTGAGCACTTCCAGGTGTCAGTGCCACGCCTTGGTAACTGCATTTCCCCGAAGAAGTTTCTTCAAGTTTTTGGACCCGCGGTTTCGCGGTTTGACTGATGATTACTGGAATACGTCCGTTCTGCTCCTGAAACATGTAGCTAAAGTCAGGGCTTGCTGGTTGGGCAGTCAGGAAGTGGCTGACGGCGCTGGACAATAAAACACCGAACCGTACCTTTGTTTCAAAGCGCGGCTTCTATATACCCATTTTCTCGGGCTTCGGGATAGTGTACTCGTAGTGGTTGTTTCCCACTGCATACTCTGTGTTATCTTAAAGTAGACTGCAGCTCATGCTATTAACCGTAGGAGGCAATGCAAGGTTCAAAATTCCGTGCGGTTCAGCTGTAGTGCACACGGGACTAAATGCGAAAGAACCAAATGCAAACAGACAAAATGCGAAGAAAAAAAAAGGGGTTAGGATGTTCAGAGAAGGTTCAAGCGAGAAGTTTCAAATGAGAATCGGTCGAAATGAGAAAGGGAGGACTGGGGCGTTTCGAGATACATCCGTTACTCGTTTCACGCGTCACGCGTCACGCGTCACACCGCCCATTCGGAAGGGCACGTGACGCGGTGGCTTGCAACGTCCTTTACAGTCCATTGTAAAGTAAAACGAAGTATAGCTAAAAAAAAAATAACGGCGAGTACATAGGTGGGTAATGAACATGCTTGCACAATTTAAACTATATTTAAAATAGAAAAGCGTTAATGCTTGCTCCCATGCATGACTCTTCTACGAGGAACATGTAGTCAAAGGGACCCCACTATAGCTCACCGTATAGTGTTGTTGTTTTTGTTATTTCCATCTAGCCTTAGGGAGGCACACCCGGGTTAGCCCAACAAAGAGAGCGTGCAGTAGTTTCAATACCAGGCAATTTAGTCCCGGACCGTGGCTCGTGTGTTCCATTTAACACTGTTTTCTTTTAAGTGTTGTTTAGGACGCTTGCACACGAAGAAATAGATAATAAATAACATATGTAACAGCATACCTACGCATTCTTTCTTAAGAACACCCTCGCAACCACAAAGTCACTGTAACTGCTCGGGTAATAATATAATTAAATCCCCTTCACAACATAAAGCCAGTGTACTAGTACACAACGACGCACCACAACCCCCTCCCCCCCCGCTCCCCCCCCCTCCCCACCCCCAAACCGTTAAAAGAAAAAAGAAGAAACGCGTCTTGACTAGTGAGCCCGCCGCCACATTTTCACCATACGCGTCATAAAGC
Organism: Ixodes ricinus; assembly: GCA_037355805.1. Classification (NCBI taxonomy): domain Eukaryota; kingdom Metazoa; phylum Arthropoda; class Arachnida; order Ixodida; family Ixodidae; genus Ixodes; species Ixodes ricinus. The sequence goes on from JAZHYW010006288.1 coordinate 5,550, forward strand.
ACGCGGAACCGAACTTTGATACAGCAACTTCAACTTCCGCTCCTAGCTTCCGAGTGCAGGGAGCAGTATTCTGACGTCCGAACAGCACCGTCGCCGTTCTTCTTCCCTTATAGGGGCCATTCTATGCTTCCGGTAATGCGGTTCCTATATAAGACGACGTTTATGTGCGTCCCTACATAAAACAGTGCGGCGCAATGTTTCGCTCGCTTCCCGGACAAGATCCCGCAACAACACCACGAGCACAATGCGCCGACTGGCTTGCACCTATCTTTCATTTTGCTTCGCCTTTCCACGCTGCAGGCTTTCTGCGTTTGTAGCGAAGGCGCATCCCACAACGGAAGAGGCGAAGCAGTCAAAAACGGTGGTGGCTTTCTATATATAAAGTTTCGCTTTAGAACGAAAGGGTTGGCGGGTGAGCTTTTCAAGCGTGTTTCACGACGGTTGCAAGACGCCAGTGTCGTTTGCATAGAAAGGAGGCAATTTACATCGGCCGTACTGTATTTCGCTCGCCTCGATCTGTTTCCCCTATAGTTCGCACGCACTTTCTCCCGAGTGTAGTCGGGCTTTAATTTCAATGTTAGGACGATGGCACCGCGATTGTCCCTTGTCCTTCTTATTACACGCGCTGCCATTTAGGGTTTCGTTAGCGCGACACTGGTGTTCTCGAGCTACGAGTTTCTTACATTTTGGCTTCCCAGAGAATATATTGTTCTTAGTATTTGAATATTGTATGCAGCTACGGATGGACCAGAAACGTGTTCCTGAAGCCACAAAGTGTATCTGTCTGTATTTGTAGGAGAAAGGACTTTCTCTCTTTTCACACAGAGTGTAAAAAGAGAGAATTCTTCCCTCAATTGACTCTGTGAGTCATTTAAGGGGAAAAAACGCTAGGCTAAAGAATTATAAAGAAATAAGAAGGTTTAGATACAAGTGGTACTTAAGTTTTCTTTTATGTTATCTTGAGAATATATGAACAAAAAACTGTGCTTTTCTGTAAGTGCATACAAGTATTATTATTTTTTACGAAGAAGCGGTGTTTTTTGTTGTACTTTTTTAGGCATTATTTTTTAATGTCGTATGTTGCGTACAGTGGAAACCAACTGGATAGTGAAGAACGTATAGCGCTCGCGTCGCGCTTAATGTGAAAGAGGCACTTTGAAAATACGTTATCGACTTTTTATTCTTTTCGACAATTTATTTTCTTATCTCGGGGTGGCTCGGTTGGTCCGCTTGGCTGGACAAAAGTGGCTGAAATAATACAAAATCGATTCCGAAGAGCAACTCGACAGCCACGAAGCAGACGGAAGAAAACACGGTTCGTTGCTCGCCAAAAGCCTTCGGAAGCTTCGTGTAACAAATGATCGCACCAAATTCACCAGGCTCGGCAATACTTCTTCAACACGACCATGCTTTAACAACCAATTCGAGTCAGGGTGTTTGTCAATGTGTCTGCAGCTAAATCAGTGAGGTCTTCAAATGCCGCACTGAGATGGCCGGCGCATTTCTGCACTATTTGCCAGTTTATGAGAAACTGGCAACTTGAAAGTAAAATGACAGGCTCCGCCGCATTATTAACTGTCTGCTTAATTGCGTTACAACCACGAAATAAAAAAAATGCCACTACCCAAAATTATTATTCGCAACACCTTTTCTTCGCACGGGATCTAAAATATTCAGCCGCGGGTGCGTGAATGTTATACACCGTTTCACTCTAAGCTCGACCACGACCTGACGGTATACGGTCCTATGTAGACAATCAAGCCGCTAAACCAACTAACCGATCACATACAATAAATGGGCCGCAATCGTGCGTTTTTTTGTGTGTGTTTATGTGTGTGTGCGGATATGTTTAGCCAGTGATAGTATAAACTCAGAAAGACTACGTTCGAGGGGTGACGATGCAGTCGTGAGGCTGCGTGATTGGCTTCATAGCTTTGTATAGCGACGGCTGTGGAGTGCGAAATGAAGTTGAGAACTTTGCGAACATCGTTTTCTGCGCGCTGCCGTCTTTTGTGTGCTGGGCTGTGGAACGCCTTTACAGCGTGCGCTGTTGCTCTGCTGTGCTGTATACAGACTTGTACACATTACTGAAAAAAGTAACCGATTACAATTACAATTACTTCACTGTAAAAGGAACCGATTATATTTAGAATTACAGCCTCAAAAAGTAATTGAAAAATTACTCTAAGGTAGTCGATTACTTCCCATGTTACTTTTCATTATACTTTATATTATTACGGTAGCTTAATCCTTGGGGTCTCGCGCTCACTTGTTTCGAGAAAAAAAAAAGAAGAAAGCCTTTACCGACTCCAACAGAAGGCGGAGGCGCCTTCTGTTGGAGTCGTGGCACATTCAGTGCACACGTGGAAACGTAAACCGGTCGACGGGGACCCTCCCCAGCAGCTACGTTTCCGGGTTAAGAGGGATAATCCGGAGAGCACCCCGGGGTGTTCGGGTTCGTGGGCAGGCCGCTCCGCTGGACAAAAACAGTCACCCGTGAACAAGGAACCGAGTTGGTTCCGAAACGTCGGGATTTTCGCTTTTAATAAAGCTTGGTTAGAGTTTCACGTTGAAGTTTTATTAATCATTCCTAACCAGACGGATGTCCGTCGAATATGTTTACATTTGCTTAGAGCTGAGTGAGTGACGGCACACACCCAATCCCTCCTTTGAAAAAAATAAAATAAAAAGAGCGCTGTTTAAATACATTAATCACAAGACGCTGAATGACATCAATTTTTATTCCTGGATGTAGTCTACGCTGCAGAAAAAAAAAATGTACTCAGGAAACGAAGCATAGTTAAGTGCCCTACTGATCTTCGAGGTCCCGTGCTGAATGGTTTCGAAAAAAAAATTGACCGTTCCCCAGTGAGAGCTTAGTGACTCCAGCACATCTAACCCCCCGCCCCCCCCTCCAAAAAAAGAAAAAAAAGAAATTCGAAAAAATTGTAATGGGTAATTTTGTAATCGAGTACAGCAAAAAAGTAGTTCAATTGCAAGAATCGTTACTCCTTAAAAAAATTAATTGAAGGGTTACAAAATTACAGTAAAATGTAATCGATTACAAGTAATCAATTACTTGTAACGCGTTACGTATAAGTCTGGCTGCATATCGGTCCCTGCGCATGCATCCACAGCTCAGTGACTCGGAATATTTCGCCCGAGTGATAAGCGATGCAAAGGTCAATAGTCTGCGGATCGGATTTCGTCTTTGTCCTTTGGAAAGATAAATGTGTAACATAAATGACGGCAATAAAACACGATCTCCGCATTATTTTGAAGAAACGCGTTACGTTCCGTGCCTTGCGACCTGTATATTTGCTTCGTTTCACCTTAGGTCCAGACGCGACAAACGTTGCACGAGCTGATCGGACCAATCAGACAGCATCAAAAGCGCACCATCATAGTGATGGTCACATTTCTGGGGTGTACAACATTAGAACGCACGACAAAAGAGCGCCGATAGTAGAGCGCCGATAGTAGAGCGCCGCCACGTTAGCGCTCGCGACACGAGAGGGCTGCGACATGCTCGCGTGCGCCAGTCTCGAGAGTGTGTAACCAGTCCAGCGCGAGTGGCCCGACAGGACCGACCACTTACTTGTTCGGGCATCGCGTGTTTTATGTGAATTGGCATGGCGAGGATTTACGCCGCGGCATTCAGCAAGGTCATTACAAAATGAGTTGTCGAAATATTTGTGTGTGACAAACCAAGAAGTATTACAAAAAACCGACGGCAGAAAAAAAAGTGTTTTTAGCGTTTATTAGCGCAGAAAAAACAACAACAACAACATTGCAGGTTACCTAGCTCCAATAGTTCTTGGATTTTATATCTCACAGATTTGCAGGGGAGGCTTTTCTGTATCCGTCAAAAAGTCGGGAAGTTCTGCATCCGATAACATTGGGCAGAGCTTTCCTGCGATGAGTTTTTTCTGACATGTTTTTAGCGGAGAGCTTTCTTCATACGGTCATGGACGTCCCAATACTATTTAAAATAATGTGAGGGACATCTAAGTAGTTACCAAATAGATCGGAACCCAAATGCCTGTCAAGAATAGACCAAATATAGCAAAAAGTAAACTATTTATTGTATATACGAGATGCGAACCTCAGCATCGTGAAAACATCTTAGACGCGCTACTCCACCCAACTGCAGACATTCTCAGTACCTATATGTCCCACCCCACTCCCCTGTCCCTTTTCTCTCCAATGTCAGTAAACAATATATATATTGTTTACTGACATTGGAGAGCAATAGTATACTAGCAATATTATAATTAGCAATAGTATACTATTACTAATTACCCAAGAATCAAAGAGAATGCAGGGATTGGTGTTCCACACGCCTCACGTGCTGGCCTCAGCAGCAGTAACATTTCTAAAGCAAATGTCTAAACCAAATTGCATTTTGCACGCGCGTTTGTGAACACTTTATTTTAGTTATTTACTTCGGATATTTTATACGAGGAAGGCCTGACGTGTGGTGCATGGAACACCAATTCCTGCATTCTCCTTGATGCTTGGGTAATCATAGCAATAGGTCTATTGGTTAGAAAAAGTCATACCCGTTTTAAAATCTTTTTTATTAAAAGCATATTTAATCAGGGAAAAATCCCCAATGCTTCAATCTGACGAGTCACAAAATTTTGTTCCGTCTGTGGAGCCGCGGATACATCCCACATTTTGCGGTGTTCGCTCAACTGGTCGTGCGCTCTCGTGCCGCGCGCTCAACTGGTCATGGGCACTCGTGTCCCGCGCTCATTTGGTCATGCTCTCTCGTTACATGCGCTACTGTCAAGCGCGCTATTGTCGCAGCGCCCTCGTGTCGGGCGTCTAACGTCGGCTCTCTAACATCGACGCTCTAGTGTCGCGCACTCTAAAGGCGCTCCCCCACGTTTCTGTACGTGCTCTATTATCACTGGAAGAGTCGTAAACAAACAAACAAATGTGTAGTGAATTGTGCTCTTGACGCTGTTTGATTGGACCCGTTACCTCGTAGCTTCGATTGCGTCTGGACTTCAGCTGAAACGAAGTATAGATAGCATAGTCTGATTTATCTACCGAAGTCGCATTTTGGTATGTCTTATTTTTTTTAACAAATACCAAAGTAAATTTTGGTCCAAACATTTATCAGAGGAGTGAGGGCTGCGGGCAAATGTTTTGCGCTCATTCTTTGTGGTGTCTCCTATTAAGATTCTTTAAGAGCGATTGAGAAACATGAATAATTGCAATGGCGATCGAGCTAGCAATTGTAATTTGTTCCCGTATTACTTTTAGCGTAGAATACAATGAGAGCTACGCACTTATATGAATATCCTTTCGGAAAAGAAATGTGAGTTATTCACTCCTTCGTAAAGCGCCATAATCAGTAATGAAGGGATAACATAAAATTAACCAGGGACGTGAAGAGAAGCCCGCTACACACAAAAAGAGTAGCGGACTTTTTTTATCAACAATATAATCTGTGGGTCTTCAAGTTAGTACAGCTATATACCAAGTACTTTAAATAATTACAATTAAGAAAGCATTTAGCGGAGCTATAGGAAGCAGCACAACACGCTGGACTAAAATGTGCAAACCGTACTAACAATCATCTTTAAATTGTTCGTATATAATAAATTGTTCGTATGTAATAGATTGTTCGCAGATAATAAACACGCAACGGTGTCCTCGGTAACAGACCTTCCTCCAGACGAATCTCCTGTAGTTGTCAGTTGGCAGAGCATACGTTTGAATCGGCACTTTTCCCAAAAGGCAGACGCATACGCGAAGACTTTACTCAGTTCCCGACCCGGGCCCAAGGACCGCAAAAGCCAGTCTGGGAAGGGAGCGTCTCTTCTGACCGGGGTTCCCAATCCCTGCTCTTGCCGAGGAGCGCGATTCCCTGTCCCTGGGGTCTCCCGCCGGACATCCCCAGATCTGGCTGACAGGCCGCCTCTTAACTCATTTAACGGGAATCGATGAAGGAAAGATGCACTTTCCATTCAAGAAGTCAGGACACTCGCTCCGTCCGGGGTCTTTAGCACGGTGCAAAGCCAATCTACCCTTCCTCAGGAAGAAATGCCTCCTGCTGTGCACGTAAAGATTAGCGGCCTTAACGAAAGCACCGTGAAGGGTCAGCTCAAGACTAACATGAAACAAAAATAAAAGTTGGTCGCTTGGAAAAAGTCTGGAAACATGTCGAATCCTTCCTCCGCTTGTGTATTTTTCACTAGGTCCGGCTAGTGGAAGAGTCAACCACGATTGGCTCAAATGCGATTGCTTCAGGCGTCGATCAATTTTACAAGAAGCGAATTTGCTCTTTTCAGTAGCTTGCCAGGTCAAACTTCTAGATCTAGAAAGACAGATAGGTGATGTAGTGTCTTCTGGATAGCCAAGATACACTCGTTGAATAAGGGAAGGGGGGGGGTCAGCGAGGATAAATGCTTCAAACATGGCTGTAATTCATGTCATAGCGCATTTATAGACGCGATGACATCGTAGCTTGTTACACTGCCTTCAAAGATTTTTATTGCTAACAACAACAGGTTGGCTCAACTGATGTAAAATGCAACACCCATTCCACATAATGATTTAGTTATTTTGAAGGCCGACGACCAGACCCGAGATTCTGCAAGGCAGAAGATTCTCCTCACCATGAGAGAGGAAGAAACAGGCGAACGTGGAGAGGGTAGAAGGGGAGAGGAGGAAGCGGGAGGAAAAGTGGAAAGCGCGAACTTGTCGTCGGTCTTTAAGAGAAATATTACGTGTATTATACATGATTGTGAGGCGCAATCGCTACTTAAATTAATTATTTTCTTTATCAGGTGTGACTGTAGTGTCAAACCGGAAACGACCCGAAAATCGGAACAGAATCGTTAGTTTTAGCCGAACCGAAACTAAACCAAACCGAAATCTTCGACTGCCATCTTGAAACTGACCCGGAACTGAACCGGAAAAAAAATTAACAGTAACCGGTTCAATACAGTTCACAGTAATTGTTTTTTTTGAATAAAAAAAATAATATTTGAGAATAAAAAATTGGCAGAGCTCTGTATTTATTTCTATTGATCATATCATCATATACAGAATTGGTATGAGAAATTGGGGGGTTTCGTGGTGATTTTGTGTTGACACAATGATTAATCATGTGTCACGTGATGCCACTTTGTCAAATAATTTACCGTTACGTGGCGTAGTCACGTGACTTACTGCATCAAGCTGATTTGGGTTTAGAACGACACTAGATTCATTAGAGTTCTTGGCACCGTGATGTAGTCACGGGACTCACCGCATCAAGCCTATTTAGAGTTGAGCATTTTACTATATTCATTAGAGTTGTTGACACCATGACGTCACATGACATCAATATTTCGCACAACAAGTCACGTGACACCGTGACGTACTCGATTTTCATGAGGCCAAGTCGAGTGCTCTGGATCATACACCAATCAACATTGCCAAACATTCGGTTAATGGCTGATGTTCAATCATAGATGAGAATCATAGATAAGAATAGGCGAAGCTCAACTGATGCTCTATGCTTCGCCAACCCCAGTTTATAACTATGATGAACACTCAGAGTATATAATTAGCGTCATTTCACGTGGCCGCTTGCTCTAATTGCGAATAGAGGAGGGAGTATTTTCCTGCTAAATTTAGCGGAAACAATTTCCCGGGATGAGGGGTGTCACGTGTTACGTCACGTGACGTAACACATGACGCCATGTGTGACCACGAGGGTAAAATTTTCCCGCTAAATTTGGCGGGAAATTTTACCACTAAATTTAGCAGGAAAATTTTCCCGCTAAATGTGGCGCTATTATGGGAAACGTCCCATAATACAACGCGCGGTTACGCCGACGGTGGCGGCGACGGCGACACCGCTGAACCCGGAAACAAAATCTATTCCCGCTATAATACTTCTTTTGCCAATTCTGAATTTGATGTTGACTAGCGCCACCTGGGTTGCGGGTATTGGTTACTAGGTCTTGTGAAAGTTAGTGCCAGTTACTAGCGAAAGGGGGTGAAAAGATACTGAGTAGTGCAAGCTACTAGCGAAAGGTGGTGCAAAGATACTGAGTTGCATGTTAACCATTACTACCTCCTTGATCTAGTAACCGTTACTAGCTTGACCATTACTACCTACGGCTACTATTGTAGCTAGAAATATATGTGACGAGCAGTTACTTGCTTTTACCTAGTAAATACTACTATCTTTTTTTAAGGAGTGTAAGATTAGTCCCCCGAGTTGGCATTCCGCGGACTTTGATTTCATGCAAGCTGACGCCCAAAAGTGATTTATGTTGGGGTTATACAGATTTTCGTCGATCTTTCGCAGTATTTATGTGTAATTAGGAATATCATTACATCTCTATGCATTTATTTATGCACTCAAAGCAGGCAACAAAATGCAGCACCTGCTCTAAAGCTCATCTGGTTCTCCCGTAGTTTGTGCTGTTCTTGAAGAAGCGCGTGCTAAAGGACAATGCAAAGGGGATCTTTTGCGTTGCCTTTCCTCCCAAAACTGAGAATATGCAGATATTCAAAGATTCGAAGATCGTTCGAGAAACCTTAGTAATTCCCCCAACGTTTTCATATAAACAAATATTAAACAAGCAATTACAATTGAAAACGAGCGTGTTGAAAGATGTCCTGTTCCCGTCCTCGTCCTCGCTGTTTTATACTTTCAAGTTGTAAACAAGCAGTGTTGGGAAGTACTCTAAGTACATGGTACTCAAAGTACTACTGTTTAGAAAACTTGTACTTTACTTGAAATACATCTGAAAATGTGATTGTACTTTCCGAGGAAAGCAAAACTCCCGACTTCAACGTACATACTCCGAATTCGAAAACGAAAAATGGCATATCGTCGCGTGAAAACGCGCCTCTTTCGAGACGTCATCTGGTCATTTCGCTGAGTGAAGTAAAGGCGACTGCCAGACCGACACAAATAAGTGCCTTATAACTTGATTGTGTCAAATAGCTCATCAGCGAGAGTAAAACAACTACTCTGCGGCGACTTGACTTTTATAAAATATTTGCGGCCATTTCCGCGAAAAAATGATGCACCACCGATTACCCCTGGAGCAATGCATACCAATTTAAAAAAAAAAAGAAAAAAATAAAAAAAAACACTGTATTGGGAACACATCATAAAGATTGTGTTGAAAGTACTTGTACTTTGGCTTGAAATATATTGTATTTGTAGTAAAGTTACTTCAAGTACATTGCACCCGCTCTACTTACTAATTTACTTGAAGTACATAACCTCTCATTTACTTTGTACTTTACTTCAAGTACTTCTTAGATGTACTTTACGCAACACTGTAAAGAAGCAAACACTTTCTAAAAAATCAAGTACAGACAGTGCTAAACCTAAAATTTAGAAATGATACATTCGTAGTACATCATTGATCAAACAAAACCAGAAAGTACAGAAACAATTAGGCACGCATAAGAAGAACCAGCTTTTAAAGTATTTTTGCGAAAAAAAAACAAGCCGATTCATATTTGACTAGAAAAATTCCGCTAACGGATCAAAACCTATGTACAGTGAGCCTCAAACTTAACGCCGCCATGGCATTTACCATTTTTGACAGTCCCTACGGCGGCCAATTCAACTATCTGAAGAACGTTTGAGTTCCCGATTTCTGTCCCATCCTGACAAGACATTCCGAACGTTTTGGTGACAAATTTAATAGTAACCAGCCGACACGAGCTCGATATTTGGGAGCCCAGTGGCGGCGTTAAGTTTGGGGAGCACTGTACTTTCTTTTTACATAAAAAACAAATAAAAGTAACTTCAAAAGTAGCTTCAAAAGTAATTTGCTACTTTTTGACGGTAATTAGCACTTTTCTTAATTGCCTTCCATTTGAGCTAAATTCTACTCTACTCAAATTATTTTTCACGTCAGTACTCAGTAACTTAACTTAATTACTTTTTTGAGTAACTTGTACATGTCTGCTTTTATGTTATGAATAGCAATTATATGTGTCTGTGGGCAGGGAAAAAACAATGTACACAAGGGCGCGTGGCGCCACTATGATCATTACGCACGCAGACCGTTAGTAAGTGACCAATTAAGTAGCTGTCAATGCAAAATACTACTTTGTTTCATTGAAAAAAACATCAATTGGCAAGGGTGTTGCTTATTGCAAATAAAATTGACCGGCAACTTTTCGAGAACAAACCTCAACATTCAGGCTATACCAGTTTATCCTGTATAACAAAATGTTTACTAGGGTACAGTGCTCCCTTAGGCCAGATTTGGTCTGAGTATGAAGGTGCGTACAGGTTAGAGTATACAATTTTGATCACTATTTTCTGCACAATTATTCGCCTGCATCAAGGTGCTGAGAGTAAACAACGTTGGTAAGGAATACAAGCGTTGTGATTGTCGCTCAGTGTTTCGACAAAACGTATACTTAAAGAGCTTGGTCTAAATCATTCGTGACTTCGTGGCACATTGTATATAAAATTGCTTTTAGGTGAGTTGCGTGGTCATCATATCTTTTGTGAAACGTATATTGTAAACTATATTTCACGATATATAAGCCGACGAGGCGCCCATGCTATATTTTATGCTCTGTAATTAATTCCTTAGTCCAAGAGCAAAATCCAAGACGCAACATTTGAAACTTTGAGGCACAATCCCATCTATTTTTTCGACCTCTTAACCACCTTTCAATTCAGGTAAAATATATGTGACTGAGGAAAACAAATGGATTTTGCGTCGAATAAATAGGGCGTTTGGCATGTAATCCAGACTAATTTACTGTTGCGTCGAAATAAAATAAAGCAGTTTCTTATTCTTGGTAGCTGAAAATAAAAGTGGATGAGCGTGTAGTTCATCCTTCTATGCGCACCGTGCATTTGCACGGTGCGCATAGAAGACAAGAAAGATAGGCCTGTGCGGCGGAACCAGTGAAGGAGCTCGAGAGACAGAACGATCGGCGAAACATAACAGATCTCGGTGATAGCAGCTACCATTCATGGATTCCACACATCGAATGTAAATATTGTAGATAGAGCATCAAAGAGTTGCGTACTGCGTGTTCTACAAAGTGGTGACCTCGACGACTGCCTAAGATGGCCTTCCAATCGGCAACTTCAGTTGCGCCGCCAGTCACAACATCTCCGTCAACCATACACTACGGTTACCGCTGCTGCCGTCCCATTACAAGTTGCCTTCCTATCTCTGAATTAAAAAAGAAAAAAAAACTAGATAGTTACTTGTTCCATGGCGGAAATAGTGCATATTGCCAAAACAACGCGGGAAATATATTCTAAATTTCTAAATTTAGTGGTTTAAACCGGTTAGAACCAGTTTGAACCTTCAATATTGCTCTCCGGAACTCAACCGGAACTGAACCGGAAGCGTTAAACCCAAACCGAACCGAACCGATAAAAATTTCGGTTCGACACTCTGCAAGTGTCATCATTATTTATGTATCATGCAAAAGCTCCCGCGTTTGATTTTGTTGTTGTGTTTTTGATGTGTAATCTGAGCTTTTCGTGCTTTCACTTTTAGATCAGTTTAAGGTTATTGTATTATATGATCGCGTTTGAGTGCTGTTGTGACTTCCAAACTTGCAATATTAGCGAACATTGTACTTCCTAGAATGAGGTTTTGTGATTTATATGTTCATTTTTGTAATTTATTGCTCACATGCTATATTTATATAGCATATGCCCGCGTTGCCACCTTCTGCTAATTGTACGGGTGCAGAGACATTGTCAAGTCACCGCTGTTACTTTTTGTAGCGTTAGCCACACTGGCCGAGGTTGAGCAGTTTCGCGTGGCCCTCATAATGAGCCGTGCTCATTATGAAAGCCACGCGCCACGCGCGGCGATGCCTCCTCCGCCGCCGCCGCGCTTTGCATATGAGCACGGCTCTTTATGAGAGCCACGCGAAGCCGTCGCCGCGCGCTCCACCGCAGCCGCGACCGCCTCGCCCGCCTCGCCGGTCTGCGCATTCCAGAGGAGTGACATCATAGCCGCGGCAGACGCACTGGCGCCGCCGCGTGCCCAGCTGTGCGCCTCCGTTGCGCAGTAGCCAAGTCTGACACTGCACCGGAGCCGCATGATAACGACTCTCATTTTGTGCGTATAAGCTCACGCTACGTATATCCTGGCATAGCCGAGCTAAGCCACCGCAATGTTTTCTCCTTGCCTCCTGCCCAGCTGGAAATAATAAAGATTTCATTTGATTCTATTCGATATGTCCATGGAAAACGACGGGCTTGTTGGCAAGTGCAAATATATAGTACAGTACAATACAATGCAATACAATGTAATTTTATTAAACGTTGGTACTGTTTAATCAGAATAAAAAAGGATCTCTAGCAGAAATTAGGATCTAGTGAATTGGCCTCATGGGCTTGAAACACACTGTCCACTTCTCACAAGCGGAATGGGCGCAAAAAAACAAAACAAAAAATATCGCGTGCTTTAATTTGCCTAAATACTAAATTCCAAGGACATTTTGAGAAATTGCTATAGTAAGTTGTCGCAAATGCTTTACGAGCGACGGGAAAAAAGATCTCACCAAAACACCAAACTGGCAAGCCAGATCAAGGCCTAATGTGAACAGAACGTAAGGGCGCAAGTGAGCACGTGTATACTGAACATTTTGAAGCAATCCGAGACCGAAGAAATACGAATGTAACCGCCTTTGAGACATTATCCTTCTCTTTCTCGGTGTCCACTTCAACAATGCCTAATGTTCCCGCCTCAGCAATCAAACCAGGCAGCGAGACACTGGGAAAAAGCGCTAGACCGGAAGGTCCAATCGTCCGCGCCATCGACAGCGCCGGCTCGCAGAAAAGGATCTCTTGAAAGCCCCCTTGCTAAATCCGGGAAATCAAGGCTTGTCGCGAAAGACGCTTCTTCTCACTGCTTGTTTTTGTCAAGAGTCAGTTGTATGGTTCATTCTTTTTTCATTTTCTTTTTTCATTCATTGTCCTCCATCGAAAACTTGTTTATCTCGTTGATGGTTCATAAACGTCTGGTTCTCGTTAATGATGGGAGATGGATTGTCGAGCATTGTTAACGGTGTTCGCGTCGGTTGTAAATATCATATGTCGATATTCCGTTTCGCTCCAAGTCAGAACGCAATCGATGGTTCGATTTGACGGAGTCCATCGATCCGACGGAGCCAATCTATCCCGCGGTTAAGCCAATTACGCACAAAGACGACGGGCGCTGTGACAATGCACTTGTGGCGCTTCTCGATGGGCTCCATCGGGTGGTAGAGTCAGCTGTGATCGGGCTTCATGTGAAACGGAGTATATAGTATTTTGTCACTGAGCAACTAGTCAATAATTCTCACAACGATGCTTTAAATATGATCGCAAAGTGGAGTTTCCCTCCTCGCAGCATTCAACAATGAAGCATTGTAGAGCGGACGGAACCGAAAGTACAACTTTGCATTAATAGATGCACAACTAGATTTTAAAGGAGCTGTGAGGTGAATAGATTCGCACCAAACTCACCAGAAATTCCGTTGACAAGCCCCAAATCTTCCAAGGGTTGTTTCTGGCAGTGTTGTCGGCGTTACCGGAAAAAAGTGATGAAATAGGTTACTCGTTACTTGCAAATAAAAGCAACGGGTTACCGTCTTACGTTATTATAAAGAAACGGAACGCGTTACCGTTACCAATAAAAAGTAACGCACGTTACTATTGCGTTAATTTTTAAATTATTAATTAACGCGTTTTACTGTTTTGACAGTACCAGTACACACAAGAGCAACATTTCATGAAACACCATGTTAATGCAGAAACTGAACATGATTACTTTATATTTCTGAGAATTTCACCTAAATATTCGAGAAAAAAAACCTACAAAAAAAAAGCGCAAAAAACAACAACAACTGAGCTATTCACACTTTTTGGCACCTATACTTCGTCTCACCCTACGATGGACTAAAGGCAAAAGCTACGAACCACCAGATTCAATCACGAGCCACTTAGAAATTGCCTGGTATTTAGCTTGAATGAACGTTACTGAGTGACTCATCAATTTTACAATGAAAAAAAAGCCACTACATTCAGGCTCTTTGCAGTGTCGAAGCTATAGAAATGATGCAGCGCATTTTCAGTAGGAGCATTATTCGTCTATCCTTAAACAATGTTAAGCATGTCATAGTTTAGCGTGGAACGTGATTGGACCTGGCGGCCCGTAGCTTTGACCTTTAGTCCATCCTTAGGATGAGGCGAAGTATAGAAACCCGAAAAAATGGAAGTGTAACTTTTATAAGTCTTGAGAATAATAAGTAACGAGTAACGTAACTCCGTTACCCATTATTCAATATAAGTAACGTAAGTACGATACCCGTTACTGTTTTGGAAAACTAACGAGTACCTTACACGTTACCGAAAAAAGTAAGCGTTACCGGTAACGCCTCTACTTCTTACGCGTTACCGCCAACACTGGTTTCTGGTCGATTCACAACCCGGACCGAATCGTGATTTTCGTCCGCAAACCACCTACCAACTGACGCATCGTCCGCGGACGCGCGGAACGAAATGGCCAAGCCCCTTTTCATTCGCAAATTTTCGGGAGGTGACCGACTTGAAAAGCGTTTAGTCTGGCAACGGTGCAACATTCATTAGTTTGTTATTGTTTGGTTTTTGGACGATTAAAAGAAAGATGGCGCATCATGAATGTCCGTGCTTTCGCTGGTTCATTTTTGTCGCCCGATTCTTGGTTCCACGCGTGAAAGGAACTGCAGAAACTTTGGCCGGCTGACGCGACTGAGGTTCCGGTATCTGCTCCCAATCCGTGTCAAGATGCTTCGGTCAAAACGCGTCTAGCACGCCGTGATGTTCCTTTCAGGTCCAATGAGCCTTTCACCCAGCCATGCCTTTTTCTTGTGGTTGTGATATACTGAAGTGTTGTGCGCGAGGGCGGAGTGCGTGAATCCATCTTTATACGGACCTCCGCGAGACCAGGACTTCGTCACTTCTATACGCCGGAGCCTCCTCGAGCAGGACCATGCTTGTGTCACTGTCATGCCGTGAGGTAATAAAGCTAATGGCGTTCGGCACTATTCCTATCACGGTGTTCTGTCTCGCTCTAACGCAGGACATTTCATTTTTCGGTAGCAAACTTTAATTTGGTTTTTGGACAACGGTGCCAAGGTGCTATGTTGGAGTTCCGCGGCATTGTGGGGTCTCGAACAGGGTCCATCTGTCCTCGCTGTCGTCTGCTCGCCGTCTCATTTCTGTGGATGCGCTTGGGAGACAGACGAACCGCGGACGTACCATCTGGGATCAATCCGTCCGCGGATCAGTCTCTTGTGTGAATCGGCTATTCACACAGTCACAAACCAGTTTGGCAAAGTGATCAGACTGTGAAAAGACGCTCACAATGGGCGTGTTAAATCCGTCCTCTGGAGTTCGAACGTTTAGCACTTCGTTCACTAAACGGACAGGGACGAGTTTTTCTCGGAGCGCGAGTGACTTTTCTGCGCTCCGTGACTTCACTTACCCAAACGAGATGGCTGCGCGGAACGAAAAGTTGTCGAGACGAAGAGACGTTCGGACCGCTGTCATTTTTTGATGTATAGAATGCTTAGTTCAGCCAGTAAAATGATTGAATTGGAAAGCCGAAGCATTCCGGGAAAGGTTTGTTCGTGTATCTTACCTGAAAATGAATTAGCATACTAACTCTTGAATGGTGTTGTGCCGGCGGCAGATGGACGGGTCTTTCTCACGCGCTGCCAGACGGAGCCTCTGAACATCCCTGAAAAAGTTTGACCGTTCCCTCAGTCAACTAGCCAGTTTAAGGATGTCGTCTGTTCTATAACTCTCTGCAGGATAGGTGTTGCATACACCGTCGCGACAACGTGCTACCTCCCTCCTCGATGAAATCAAGTCTCTCGACTTTTCAGGAGCATTAAAAACTATGAAAACATTAAAAACTTCTTAACATTTATTTATATTTAATATTTACCCTTTTTCATTACGCAAAGGAATGGGCTGCCTTGATTTATTTTCAAAATAATACTATCTACTGCTGCCCGTACCCACGACGTTCGGTGCTGGCATCATAACCTTACGTCCGGAAGTGACTTACGAGTCGTCGACGGTTTCGGTGTCGTGCTCCTGTACGCTAGTTGCTGCCATACATGAGTAAATTACTTCCAAAATGTGATTTAATTAGAAATAAAATTACTTTGCTTCAAAAGTAGTTTAACTACAATTACAATTACTACTACGTGAAAAGTAATTAATTACAATTACAAATTACTTCTCAAAAGTATTGCAATTACTTTACAATTACTTGTTTCTGAGAGCGACCCGACTTAGGCCATATAACTTTAAACGAGTTGTATAGAATGCCACATATTTGTTCATTCCTTACTCCAATGTTCACGTACTGTACTTTCTTTTATGAATTTTATCAAATTCATGCCAGAACTTGAGAGTGTGGGGCAATGAAGTATTACGTTCTTATATTTTTAATAAATACTAATAAACTGCTTTATATGCGTAAATATGCCAGATTGCTAAAGTAAAAATTGGGTTGACAGACGTTTGTTAGCCACGCGGATTAAAATATGACAATTAGTCATATAGGAATATTTTACAAGTGTTAATATAAAGGTAAAGTCAACACGCGCTAATGCGAACACATTCACATACAAACATCATGGTATTGTAAATTATTTACATTGAGTTGAAAGTATATAGCTCAGAAATATAGAAGTACCGAATCGGGGCTCCCGAATCGTTGGTGAAAATATTCACAGGTGCGAGGTCAGTCTCCCAAGTTCTTATGCAAATAATATCCGAAATAAAACCAACGGGCAATTAATTTCAAAATTACACAAAAATACTGGAAGAGGGACGTAAAAAAACTGGGAAAAAAAGAAAGAAAAATAACTTCATAGACAAATAAGTTCCAAACCTCGGCTGAAAGCTGAAGCTAAATTTTCTTTCTTTCAATATTTTGGCATGTTTACACTATTGTTGCTCTTCAGGCACCGCAGACACCGCTAAACGGTGCCGTTGAGGTAGGCTCCAAAGAGGATTGTCTCTCAGCCTGCAGTGTAAGCAACAAAATAACAAACAATGCGACGCTATTTATGTTGTCCGTGTGTATGAGTTTGTGTCTGTGTTAGCGTTTCACCGAGAGCTATGCCGCTTGTGCAAGCGCTGAGGCTTTCAGAGAGGTTCCCTTGGCGGCGCAAAGTTTTGCAAAAGTAATTGTAATTGTGCCTGAACTTTTGCTGACGCTGAATTGCTGACGCTAGAAAGTAATTAAATTACAATTACAATTCCTTTCAGCCAAAAGTAATTAATTACAATTACAAAATACCAAGAAAAGTAGTTAAATTACAGTAATTCAATTACAGTAATTGAGTTACTACAAGTATGGTTGCTGCGCTTGGAGTATGAAACTTGGAGTGTCAAAGTAGGAACAAAGAAGCACGGACGCGACGCGTGCAATGCTATGACATCTGATCGTAGGATGTGAATGCACGTAAGACATCCAAGCGACTCTTTACGTGAGCACGAAGTCAGCCAGGCGAAAGTTGCCTGGAGGCTGCACAGAGGGAGACCTTTGAAACAGAGTGATGCTACACGAACTATTCCTTATTGGTCAATAATCTCATATTTGCTTTCACTGTTGTTAATATTGCATTGTCCCAAATTTATTGATGCTACGTGTTTTGTACCACGGGTATTACTGGTTAAAATAAATGTAAATACATTTGTAGTGCTTGCGGCATTTTGGCACAGATGTTTTTCGACTTTCGGCGATGTAAATAGCTCTTCTGAACGTTTCGTTTTTCTAAGAACCTTTTTAAATATAATAATAATATTAATATTAATAATAATAATATTTATTATATTACTGTTATTATTATTATTAATAATATTATTACTACTACTACTACGGTAATGTCCCGTTAGTATGGATATGGCAATACGGACGAAATTTTCGGTGACCGCTCTTTTCCCCATGCGATTCAGCCCGCAGTCAGAGTATGGACGGCTATTTTGAAAATTAAACTGCAAAATGCATGCATTTTTCTCGTGTATATAGATACGTGTCCTCAAAGAAAAAAAAGAAAAGTGAAAAATATTTCTGACCCTAGTGTGCACTCGGAATTAACCATAGTTTGTGTTTCGTTGCCTGTGACCTGCCTAGTTACTTTAGATGCGGGTACACAAATCCGAAAGAAGAAAAGGTCAGTCAATCATAGAGGTCACAGTTTGTACCCTGCTTACGATAAGACCTGCACGCCTAAAAACAATGGGTTCTTTTTTTTTTCAGGTTGCAACATATGCAATTTTCTTCCGGGGTGTCATACCGTTGCGGGTTGGGGGATGGCCTACGTCCTGCAGGATGAATCACATTTGTTCTGCATAAAAGGCACGGATGAACAATTCTCCGGTCAGTTCGAAGGCTCGGACAACGACCGGTGTTAAGCGCAAACTGGAAGAGCTTTCTGCTCAGCTATAAAAAAAAGAGATATGCAAATTAAAACGTAAAAACCTTCAGCGTCTCTTCAATACGCAATAAAACAAAACAAAAAACTAGGCATTGTCAGAGAAGTGGATGAGCTTTCCCACAGCCAGATCAAGTTCCTGCCGGTAGCGACCCCCGAAGTTCGAAAAAATTGGAGCGGGCCGTCAACATGTGGTTTCTGGAAATGCTTTCCAGAGGGGTTGCCGAGAGCGATGAAATGCTGCAGGTAAAAGCGAAGGAGTTCGGCGCAACAATGGGTAAGTTACTTCTGAGTTATCTTTTTAAACATTGAGTTCGAAACTTTTTTCTCAAAATGTTATGCTCTCTTTTAGAACTTGTTTTTTTTTAATGATTCTTTTGGTTCCTTGCTCTAGTGCAATTGTGCTTTTACTTTAACAGACCTGTTCTCTCTTCAGTGATTTTATTTTAATGTCTACAATCTTCACGTCTTTATGCAAGCATTCATGCCCTGGACTACTTAAGGGGTTAGCTCAGCAGGTTTAAGACAAGGCAGCGAATGTCCAGCCACCGTATTCATGGAGGAGTGGAAGTGTGGATACATCAGCCGTTGCCAGTGCTCGGAAACATCTCGCGAAATTTCTTGCTCAGTATTCTCCAGATGACATTTACAACTTCGATAAGACTGGCTTTTTGTACAAGTTT
Source organism: Ixodes ricinus (assembly GCA_037355805.1). NCBI lineage: Eukaryota > Metazoa > Arthropoda > Arachnida > Ixodida > Ixodidae > Ixodes > Ixodes ricinus. The sequence continues at coordinate 24,677 of JAZHYW010006288.1, forward strand.
GGCCCATCTTTAACCCTGGCTTATGAAGCTGTGGCTGGAAGCAAGCGCAGCGGAGAAAGAATCACGTTGGGATTCTTGTGCAACGCGAGTGGCACCCACAAATGGAAGCCCATTGTTGTGGCGAAAGCGGAGCGACCACGATGTTGTGGAAAAACATTTGACCCGAACATGTATTGCTCCTACAATTGAAACAAGACAGCAGAAATGACGGGAGAAATATTTGAAAGTTTCATTGCAATACTCGACCAGTTCTTGAAGACTGAGAAGAGAAAAGCTGTTTTGTTGGTGGAGAACGCATCATGCCACTCCGTTCGTGCGGACTATGAAAGTCTCACATTGAAGTTATTTTCACCCCAAATGACTGCTAAAATAAGCCTTAAAACGTAGGAATTATTTGCGTGGTTTATGTACACTACAGAGCTTAACTTGTAGGACACTACATCGCTTGCGCGGAAGACAACGAGCCGCAAACTATTGACTTGAGGTCTTCAAAAACTGAAGAGGGCATGAGACGCGGTGAGGCCGGCTCAAACCATTGTCAATTGCTGGCGGCACGCAGGCATTCTTGCCGACAGCTTTTCTATGGCAGTGGACGATCAAATGGATGACCTTCCGCTCGCGACCCTTCGTGAAGCTCTTCGATAACTGCGGTGCCTTCAAGCACCGCAGACACCGCTAAACGGTGCCGTTGATGTAAGCTCCAAAGAGGATTGTCTCTCAGCCTGCAGTGTAAGCAACAAAATAACAAACAATGCGACGCTCGCGACGCAGGCATTCTTGCCGACAGCTTTTCTATGGCAGTGGACGATCAAATGGATGACCTTCCGCTCGCGACCCTTCGTGAAGCTCTTTGATGACTCGGTGATAAAAATCCAGATGAAGAGGCCTCGGCATTCTTGGAAGTAGACGAATAGACCAATGACTGGGAGCCTGTGAGTGACGAGCAGTGTCTAGAGCTTGTCGGCGAATCCTCTCAACAGCCACATCAACTCGAAAAGAACTTCACGTTGACATAAGCAGCGGAGTAAGAAGAGAGTCCATCCGTTAGTCGTCGTGAAGCTCGCCGTGTCTTGGAGGCAGCGATCGCCTACTTTGAGCAGGAGGGCGACGGAGAACGTGCACTTCGAGTGGCCGACATGTTGCGCTTTCGGGGCGCTGAAGTAGGATCAAAGACGTTAGTGCAAACTCGCATCTCCTAGTTTTTGGGCTAAATAAACTGTCTTTTTTTTTTCAACATTTATTGCTAAAATGTTTGCATTTTTGACCTTGTTTTGTTATTACGACCTGTTTTTTCTGGAGAACGACGGCGTCCGTATTACCGAAACATGGCTTCATGTGCCTTATCTTTTATTTACCTTGAGGGCCCGTGTCCGGATATTACACAAGGAATGGTAAGTAAGAAGACACTTTTTTAAACACAAAAGTAAAACTCACAAAAAATGGTACAAACGTTAAATTGCGATAATAAGTTAACAAATCACTATACAAATTTATAACTTGTTCATTTGATCCAAGAAAACACTGACAAGTTCACAAAATGTATGTGTTAATTTCCAGTACAATGTCGTTGGGTAATGAATTCAAATCATCAAATAGCAAGAGGTAGCACGGAATTTCCCAAAAACAAGGATGGAATGCGTATGAAATTGATTCTACACACATTGTCGACCCCATGATTTTATTTCCTGTGGCCCAAGTGCTGGACAGTTCGACGGGAGAGAGTGTTCAGTCCAGTTGTCATCGACATATTTATTAATCATCATAATGCTTCCCGGCCATTATCAAGTGTCCCCAGAGACCACGAGGGTTTGCAGGACGAGATCGGCGAGGTCTACTATAAACGACCAGCTACGCTTCTTCACTCAGCATGTCGGCAGTTTTGTCCAAAACGTGCGGAACGCTAGGTTTTGCAATTTGCGTGTCAAGTGGAATAGGTCATGACACACTTAGGTGCCTTTCACAGTCCTGCTTCTGACACACCAAAAGTAATTCAGTTTAATACAAGATTCCTATCAGATTGATCTCGCAAGATCACTGGAAAGTGTTCAGCAAGTGGCAACTTACGCTATTCTTCGGCAGCCAAGTTCACCCCGGATCTTTCGCTGCTGTGGCATTGACTAGAACTATGGCCCTTTACTGAAGGGCCAGAGTTGATCTCAAACGTGGCCCCCCAGTGGGTCGTCTTATTATGCAACCTCGAGATCGTTGTGGAACTGCAAGGTCACAAGGCAGTACCAATGGGAGTTTGTGAAAATTCTGCCGTTGCCTTTCCACCGCTTCCTACTGTGGAGCAACAGCATTTATTCTTGGTGTGGTCTTCACCGTTCTTGCAATCCCTTTACGTGCACTCGTGTAGAACCTCCTAACAGTCATGACAAGCTCGAAAGTTTCTGTAGGCATGCAACTCGCCACCTCCAGTCCCACTGACGTAGAAAAGTCACTACGAGTTTTCCACTGAATTATGAACTTTTACCCAATTTCAATCTGTGTTTCCCCTCACCCCTTTGTTCCTTTAACAGGTACTGTGGGATTTTTGGTGCGGTCCTTCTGCCTCTTTATTATATGAAATATTTTTTAGCAGAAGAAAACGATAGAATCAATTTTAACGCTTTTATCCTCTACTATAGGCCACAAGGCAGTAAGTACATTCTATGGCACACAAATCAATTATTTTATTCAACCTAAAAATAATTAAATAAGATTTTGTGTCTGTTAAGTAAGAAACGCAGATAGAGTCCGCCAAGAATAAGAAATAGGTCGTTATAAAATTACCGCATTTTGTTTTTACAGTGCCGCTACAGTTACTATTTAGGAAACGGAAAATGCTTGGCTGCCAGCGTCTTGGTTCGTCCTTTGGTGTTCCTACTAGTTAATACCGCAATCTCATTGGCTGTGGAGCAAGAAAAAGATGCTAGAAACTGCATTCCTCAAGTTGTCCGTAACCTTAGTCAAATATGCAAACATTCTGGTATAGTTCGTATTCTTATTATTCCCGGAGTCGGTCATTGAGACATCTGCCCGTTTGGCCTATGTAGCTCTTGCCACACGAAAGAGGTATCTCATATACGACGCCCGAAGCGTATGGAAAGAGCATGATTACTCCTTGAAGGCTAAAGTGGGCGGAAATCTTCCTCTCCATTGCAGGGAATGCACGTGCAGACCATTATTCGGTGAGACCAACATCTTGGGGAACAACAAAAACAAAATGACCCGCGAGGTATTGGAGGCCTTCTACATCCTTCGTGAGAACGGGAACTGTATTAGCGTTGAATCCGTAACGCTATCAAACAAGGAAAGAGAATTCCTTGAACAAACAATGAAGGGCCCACACGAGCCTGGATGAACTAGCCGTTATCATTCACGGGGCTGTGGTAGATGCACGAGTCCGCGGCGGATTATTTCGGTTGTTTTTCTCTTCCTTTCTTTTCAGTAAAGGTAGTCAAGTAGCGCCTTTTTTTCCTGTCCTCTCTACCTTGAGCGCTAAATACCTCAATATGTTAGACTACCAACTAGCCCAAATGTTAACTTTACTATTGTAGGCATAAAAAGAACAAGACGAGCTCAAGTGCAATACATTATGTCCATGCAAAATTTAAAAACAACAACAACAAAATATGTTAACAGTTGAGCACATTGTTTTATTCCGGATGCTATTCAATACATTTGTCCCTTTTCTGCGGGGTGGCACCGTCTACGCAGGTTGAAATGATTCCTCTAAAGCGGCACCCTCAACAGAACCATACAAGAGTACCTAATATCTGGGGATATTCCTCTTTATCGCTTACTTCAGGATATACAAATAAGAAAACAAAAACATGTCCACAATTATGACGGAGGAAAGAAAGGTGTTCGCATCTCTGGGTCCTGCCCAAAAATTTCGAAGACCATTTAACTTTGAGAAAGGACGTGCAAATAGACGCGTTTTCCGCTAAAAATGTATCGTGAGCTTTGTAATTTTTTATCCACTAAACACAAAAGGCTTATTTACTGCATACTAAGGTCCTTATTTTTAATGCGCCGAGAAAGTGAGAGGGAGGAGGAGACGAGGGCGCGCTGGGATGTCAGAATGCCGAGCTCCGGTTGGAATGATTCGTGGGTAGACCAAACGATAGCTGCCTTTGTCTTCACTGTACGAGTCGAACGCCATCGAATTTCAGAGCGAAACTCCAGACGCCGGTGTTCTGCGTTCTAACGCGTTCGACGAGTGCAGTGGAGACAAAGACTGCTAGCTTTAGGTCTACCCACTAATCCTTCCAATCAGAGCTCGGTGTTTTCACGTCCCGGCGTACTCTTGCTTCCTCCTCTCCCTCACTTTCTCGTCGCATACATTCACATCGATTGCTAGCACTCGCAATTGGCTTGTATGTGGCCAATGTAAGTGCAGAAATAGTAGTATTTCCTTTCATTATCTGCAAAACAGAAAAAAAGAGACATCCGATGTTACAGAGCACGAAAGGAGGCAAGCACACAAGAAGGGAAGACTTCACGCAGCTCCCCACGTGATGCACAGCGAGATACTACGTCGAACTTTAATGTCGCAGCTCTAAGCGGTTACTTTTGTTCAGGACCGGCTTCGGATGTATGTCTTCGACGGCTTCGCTTCGGAGCTCGATAACTTTCCAGCACTATTTCTAGAACATGAACAAACACCAGTAAAATAAAAAAAGGCAATACGAAACCGATCCCCATAATTGATCGGGGCTAAATGACAAGAACTCGCAGAGTCGTACCGCAGGATAATGGAAAATGGTGACTCTACGTGAGTGCTTCGTCCACGTCCGGTTTCTCCTGCAACCGTTCCACCGGCACGATATCAAACCACGGACACTTTGCCTGCCGGGCTACCGACCGGATGACGCGAAAGACCGACTTAGGTAATGCATCCATTTCTCTCCCACAGTTCAATATGATTTCTTTTTCCGTTCTTCGTTCGCTCAGTTTCGGCAAATGTCCCATCACGTCGACTAATATTAAAGAGGGTTTCCGAAAAATATATCTTGCGGAACTTGGGTGACGTTTCCTGTCCGGGCTGTACAGCGCGAAGGCATCGATCGCGTACTCTGACTGTCCAGTTCGATCGCTTGGATGAATTGCTCTTGCGAGAAGCCCAGGGAATATCGATTATTGGATGATCCCGACGCCACGATAAACGACGATCCCACAAAATAGTGCTTCTGTATGGTCAGGTATTTGTTGGCGGGAATCAGCTGCCAGCTCGGGGAATGCTTTAAATGTTTAAGCTCCACGAATTTGAAAATTTAAAGCTCGGGATTTCACTTTTGCGCGAACCAACCGAGGCACAATCAAGCCTCAACTGCAGTAAATTTAATGAGTGATGCACCACGGCTACAAACGTTTGCAACTATGACCGACGACTTGACGTATAGTGTCTTGTTGATAGTGTGCCTATTCCTTTCCCATCGCGTGTGAAAGTGAACACTGATGAACCTCGCGTCAATTCTCGCTAATTTTTACGCGTTGATGTTAGATATTAAGAAGTGCGAATGTATATCTATAAGTAATTTTAAAATTTCACACTCCTTTTAGAGAAAACAACACACTTTTCTTCCTATCGGGCCAGAATGCGGAAAAATATTTCTTTCATAAAAAAAATAAAATCATCATGAAATTAGTGGCCGCAGAAATATTTCTAATGCATTGATCTTCATTGCTCAGATATAAGCTTCACTGCTAAAATAATATCTCCGTAGAAACGTGTATGCCCTATTTTTTTCCTCATTAAAAAAATACTACTGCCTTAAATATTAACAGCAGGGGACCAAAAGGATTAAAACAGCAGGTTTTATTGCCTATTGTTTATAACCTTATAGTATTCAGTAGAATTTAAAAAAGCTTATGGTTTTATACAAAATATGAATAGCTAACACTACTGCCTTTCGCAGGCAGCTTTGAGTTGATATTCAGATTTGCCAAACCTTTGTTTCTCGAACGTGGTGGTAGGTTACAGAAATTCATTAATTTATATTCATCCCCTAAGGAACACTAATAGTTTCGAAAACTCAGAAAAAAATTCGTTTGGTAAAGAAAGCCATTTCTGTGGGTTTTAGTCAATTTTATTTGCAATTATTTCTAGAACGTGCGCAGACACTGCGTGCGGCATGCGCCTAACTTATAGAGTTTCTGTTGCTCCTTCACCTTAGTTCTATGCTCTGTTTGGCCACACGATGAACCATCATAAGATGTAGAATCAGCCATCAAAGGCAATCCAACGCTGTGGACGCATCGTGTGTAAAGTGACGAAATTGTGAAACACATGTGAACAAAAATCGCGTCGCGAAGAGACGCTGATTGACGACCGTTGCTGTCATTGGTGGTTTGTTTAGTTCCACCGCCTGGCGTTGCAATGCGACGCGATTGTAGCTCACACCTGTTGCACGTCACTGCGCGCCACCCAAAAATCACGTTACGTGACATCCACGCGGCATTTACTTCGCTCTGGTGATTCCTATATACTTGGTTCACCCTGAAAAGTGCCCTGAGAAGGTTTCTCAGGTCGCATAAATATGGCAATAACTCACTCTGCTTGTTCTAAGCATGGTAGAAATTCATAAATCATAACGATGCATGGCAAATTTTCCTATAAAAAAAAAAGAAATCAAAGATCGAGCACATCGAGATAATCTGAGGGAAGGGAGGAACACCGTTTCGGCAGCCAGGACGACACGTGACCAATAAAAACGCGAAATTTCGTTGAGATTGCAAACGTTGTTATTACAAAATGTGCATGCTTTTGTAGATGATAACAGCAAGTGAGAGTACTTTTTCGCGGAGAAGGAACACAATACTGCAATATTTCGCCTAAAAAAGAACGCACTATCTTTCTTTTGTTTTTGTTTTTTGCGTGAGGGACGTGTTTGTTGTCAGCTGCCGAGCGCGCGCTCGCTGGGTTGAATCGTAGTCCGAGCTGTGTGGGCAACGATCCGCGCGGATTCGAGATATCACTCCCCGGCTCCACCGGTAGGAGGCGCGAGGATCCTTCGCTTTCCATTGGCTGACAGTGGTCCTCGTTTCGGAGCATGCTCCTCCCATCGCCAGAGATGACCTCGATGTGTTGCGATATTTGATGGCTTTTTAATAGGAAAATCGGAGGCGTGTCGTCATGAGTTAGTGATTTCTAGAATGCTTAGAAACAGCAGTGTGAGTTATAGCCATACTTAGGCGATCTAAAAACCTCCTCAGGGCATTTTTAAGCTTAAACTGCAGAGGAAGCTACATGCGCGAGCAAGCCCGCGCTCCTGACTTTGAGACATGGATTTTTATACTCTGTTCACCCTTAAACTGAGGCTGAAGCCTCCAAAGCTACAAGCGCGAGCAAACACACGCACCAGGCTTTGGAGACCTGCATTTCTAGCGCAAGTGCTCGTTCCTCACATGAACCCTTCAAAGCAGCGACCTCGAGCTCTCGTGCTTGTGGCACTGGCTGCAGTCTCAGCGTAGAGGGAAACTGAAGCGGTTCTTTATTTCAGTATAGAAACCTTTAAGCCGTCTTCATTTGGTTTAAGAATCAAGAATATCGAGATTATTTTTAAAATGTTTTGCACGTAGGCAGCTGAAAATTATTTTCAAAGTACCGCTGAAGGCCCTTCTTCTCGAAGCTTTACGTCATTAAAAATATTTTCGGAATTTGCTCTTACACGCCTTTTCAGCGCCTATTAAAGCTATGCACGCTCACTTTTGCTATTTTCAAAAATCTAAAAAAAAAGACATCACGACGGGTGTCACTTTGGGGGAATATACCTGGTAAGCTTGCAATTGCATGCCCTGCCCACACAAGCAACACGCGCTTGGCGTCCGAAAGATCATGTTATGACGTAACGACTTGTAGAAAGTTTTTCGTGTTATCTCGAGCTTAGCTACATTTTCGGGAAAGAAGAACGTGATATTCATGATCACAAGATAAAAATACTGTTTAATGTTTTTCTAACTTGGAAAGGTTTATTCACTGATTTTATAACCACGACATCGGTGACGGCGCTGAAAAACCAAGGACACATTACGGAATCAAAAAATCTGCCAACGGCTGACAATATTTTTTAAAATATATTACAACCTCCTTAATATCGAGAGTTATAAATATATGAAGACGAAAAGCCATCATGCTGAGCGCTTGCATCACCCAAAAGAGCGTACTCTAATTCATGCCCGCATAAACACATTAAAAAAAGTCGTTGTTTGTACAGGCAATTGATTTATTAAATAAGCTTCCCGAAAATGTTGTTTTCTCGAGACAGCTTCAGAATTTGATAGAACTTTAGGTATATTGTTTGATAAGTAAAACATTCGTTGTCGTGGTAGTGATGTGAGCTTTGTCGCTTTTCTTTTGGATTCTTCTATAGGAGATGCGAGTTCGTAAGTGTTGCATGAATGCAGTGAAATTTTCTCTCTGTATCTTCCACTTCTGCCTTGATTCGTAATAACAAGTTAAATATTCCTCCCCCCACAAAAAAAAAAAAAAATTTACTTTTTTTTTTTTTTAAACGTGAACGGCTTAATAGCGTCATATGCTGTCCAATGTAAGGTCGAAACGAAGTATAGTGAATGGTTTAATTCGGTTCGGAGCTGTCCTTTATTTTTATATACTCCCCGTGCTCGGAGATTAGCAGCTGGTGAAGAATAATCCCGTAGACCTGAATCTTAATCTAGCATGTTTTGAGAGGGCATCTAATCTTTGATCGCGTTCGTTGGTCGATGAAAACCTCGAATAAAGTAATACTGCGAGAACAAAAGAAAATATAGCTACTGCGATGAACTGTCGATTTCTGCTGCGTTTCCTCGGGGATTGCCGGTGAGGGGCAGCATCACCTGTGCTTCATAAAAATGCGAGACACGTTCCGTAGCAAACAAAAACGCGCGCCATTTGTACGATAAGAAAAGTGCACTGGGTAGAAGTAGACACACAAGTAGACTGTATAAAGACTGCGAGTTGGGCTAGTTATTGGTAATACAGACTGTGTATTACACCTGAAAGTGGCACACAGGACGGGGATCAGACCTGTGTGCCACTCATCTTTTGTTCTCGTGATGAATTTCGTTTTAATTTGTTTCCTTTTTGTGGAGGATTATAATATCCTACTCAGTTTGTCCTGTGAAATATGCAATAAAGCGTATTGACCGCCTAAACTATCAAAGCCGAAATTTGTGTCATATGCCAATTGTTTGAAATACATTTTTGTTTAGCCCTTTACGTGTTGGATTGGAAAAAAACTCCGGAGCACATGAACGGTTCCGGCACGTATCACAATTCACGGAAAACATGATTTTAGGGCTATTTCCTTCCCGAAGCGTGGCGGATTGCCCACCGGAGAAGAGATGGGTCACGGCGCTACCTCGCCGATTGGGAACAGCGATAGGTTGGACAGCCCTCCTCCGAATCGTATCAGGTACACTAACCACCCTCGGCAGATGCTTATCAAAAGCCGCCAGCCCCGTTGGAGACTTTTAACAAACCGTTACCGTGTTTCACGTACCGCACTACCGGAGCCTTTGAAGCACGCTTTTAAGGGCGCGCCTCGCGGTCACGGTATCACCCGGGCGCGTGCATAGAAGCATGCTTCGAAGGCTCCGGTAGTGCTCTGCACGGAACACGGTAATGGTTCGCTAAAATTCCCGATTTTCTCTCTTCGTGTCGCTGGCGGTACGTTCATGCTTCTGCTCACCAGGGGCTGTCCACTGAAGCTGGCTGAGGGGAACACGCAACCTGAAATATGACGTCATATAATCGTGGTCATTACTTGGTGAATTGACGAGGTGACCAGTAAAGGGGTGAAACTTCCCTCTGAAGAGTAATTTATCTTTATTACAGCATTGACTGCGTTCGTGTGCAAACCAAAATAAAATACACGCAAAATGTATTATCAGAAATATTAGTGCAGGCTAGACTAATTTACAGAAGGACGTTGAAGAATTGCTTCTCCTGCTCCACGTTGTATGTCTAAAACGGCTTTGAGGCATTACGTTACGCCAGAAATTGGGGCCACTTCATTGCCAGGGTCATACACGAAGCTGGAGGTGACGCTCGCGTTCTCAAAATACAACGAGGGACATTTCTAATGCTCGTGTGAAACAACAAACTGTTGATGCAAACCCGGAAACTTTTATCGATAACTATTCTTCGAGCCGCAGCTGTTTCTGGAGGCCAGAAAAAGTGGTATAAAGGCGTGGAAGACGGTTGAAAAGGAAAAAGGAATATTTGTGCGTGTTTAGAGTGGTCATGCAAGGCGACACTATTCATTTTCAGAACGTCGGCTCGGGTTCGTGGCGCCGTTGGAGGGCGGAAATTTCAAAGCAGCAGTCCCGTCCCTGTCACTGTCTGGTGCTCGTCACCGTCGCCCGCTTTGATTGGCGGGTTTCCCAGACACCCGCAGCGCAAAGCCGTGAAACGGGAGAGCCCCTCCGCCTGATTGTTTGGCGTCAGCTGTCGCCTCGACTGGGTGTGTTGGTGATGACGAACTTCCCTGTTCCGGGCCACGCGGAAACGTACGGATAATAAGGCGGGGTCAGCTCTGCTTAGTCACTCGCAGGTCAGGTGACAGACAACAAAGCGGTGAGAAAACGCTATAATATTGTTATTTCCTGCTCGCCAAGCAAAGGCTGTTGACATTTTTTTCTTTCTGCAAACAGATTTTATGGTGCGGCTCTCATTTCGCTGACCCGATGTTTTTCTATTCACAATACACGGGTCGCTTTGCTATTGTTACTGAATGCTTAGCGACTCGACCAACGTGATTGCAATAGAACAGCCTGCCCCTGCCGAGGTGTAATATTATTTAGAATATTGGTCTGCTGGAATTAGCTAGGTTTTAATAAAGTAGCGTTCCACTTTGCCAGTTTCACTATCGACACAAGCACGCGAAGCAACATTGCGACTGCAATACTCATCAAATCAACTCACGCATTAACCGCGACTACTTCTGGAAGCTGTGGCTTCCTTTGCACGTAGGCATGTTTCATTTGTCTGACACACAAAAGACAATGCGTTTAGATGTTAAATGCTCCTCCTGTAGATATCAACTGTCGTACAACATGTGAAGGCTTATGAACGATGAGATAAAAAAGAGAGATGAGATAAAAGGTCCCTTTTAATTGTCGCGCGTCGACTTGTATGACCTAGGATGACTTGGGATACTTGGGATGACTCCAGCCTCAGTGTGACTTTTTTGTTTTGTGTGAATTGACAACCTTTTGAACTGGCGTCCGCTAGAGTTTCTCCAATGAACATTTCTGAAAACCTATTCTTGAAAACGCTTGTTCGGAAGAAGTACGATAAAACCAAAGTGCTCCCTATCACTGCCAAATTTTTCCTGCGGCTTTGTTCGAAATAATAGTGTGGTGGAGTAATACTGAAGCTCCGTGTAGAAGGTTACTCTGAGCATGCGTGTCAGACGGATAAGAGTTCGAAACCTTCGAGGCCTATAGAGTGTGTAGTGAGCTGAACAAACGTTAGGTATTTAGATTAACATAAATAAAGAATAGAAGCTTGGACCCCACATTCGAGGCTCTAGCATGGCTGCTGCATGCCATAACGCAAAATACTATCGCGCAAAGGTCGAACATCAATGAAAATGCGAAACTACTCTGTAATAAATGCACGCTAAAAATGGAACAGATATAATTAGCATAAGATCATTTTGGTCTATGCTATATCTTTGTGCTGCAAATAAATATTATCGAGTACTACTCGACACAGATTTAATTTTGAGTTAAGCATGCTGTGGAGGCGTCCTCTTTTGTTGGATCCATGCCACGTATGCACTTTAATTTTGACGAGCTCCGTGGGAATGAACACGAGCAGTGAAACAGACCTCACAAAGAACGTAACGACGTTCCTACAAAAAAGATATGAACTCCAGATAAACCATGACATTAAATCTGAGTATAAAAAAAGCGTAATGAAAGTACTCGAAATATATGTCCCATGCGAGTTGTAAGGTAAACATGCCACAAAGGAGACACTGTGCTGTAGGGCACAACAGCGTTGGTGAAGTAGTCGCTCATGAACAGCTCACGAACAGCTCACGAACAGGTCAATGAAAATGAATCAGTGAAGACACCTACTTTCTAGCACACCCCTTCCAAAGTGATGGGGGTGTGAACTTGATTAACAATGAAGACGCATTTGTTAATTTTTGATAAAGGCTTTTGGTAATTATAATTATAGTTGCGAAAGGCTTTGTTAATACTTCCAAGGTCGGAGGTTAAGGCAATCGAGATTGCCACTTTGAATGGGCTGTCTTAGAGGCACAACTTGATGAGCGGAAGAATAAATAATGATTTTAACTGTCTTCATCGTTGATTTTATGTGGAGCGCAATTTCGTCTGCTCCTTCTGCAGGAGGTTGCAGTGACGTCAAAACGCCGAGCTCTGATTTGCTCTGATTGAAAGGACAGTGGTGGATTTAAATGCTGACAGCCTTAAGGTCTACCCACTATCCTTCCAATCGGAGCCAATCAGAGCTAGGTATTCTGAAGTCACCGAACACTTCGCGCAAGGAGCGGACGCACTTCCGCTCCGTTCATTTACCTGTGAGCGAATATTGAAACGACCGAGAGGCAAGCAATGACCTGCGCAATAGGGCCGATATTTCCTAAAGTAAGAAATTTGAAGGTCAACGCGACATACCAGGCCTTCTCGTTAAAAGTTGGGAAGCCATTCAAAACGAAAATGATTATTGAACTCATTGCCATGATTTTCATGAAGCAAGTGACAGGTTATTTTTGTTTTGTGTTGTTCATCATAAGAAGATTTTTCGCATTCGTGAAGTAGCTATCTGTTTCGCGCGTTCTGATGAAGGTTTCGTATCAGAAAGGAGCTTGCTACAGTTTGGCTTATTGCGTGCCGTGTGACCCCGAACGTCTTAATCGAACTTCCAATCCACGGGCTTGAATGAATACAACCATAAAATCGCCAAAAAAAAGGAACAAAATTCTTGTCGTATGGCATGACGCTTTGTAGGCTCGCCTCTTCTTACACCTATTTTTCAGTATTGTGCTTACAGCCAGGGTCAGACGTTCCTTCACGTGTTACTTGTAGCCATCTACGACGTTGTACACTCTTTTCTCATTTTGACAAACGCAAGATAGGTTTTAGCTGGTTTTTTGAGTCACGGAGTTTTACCCCAAGGAATCCTAAGTTTTCTGGCATTAACCTCTAAAACAAACAAAAATGCAGAACGCCACACACACTCACTCACAGAAATAAATGAGAAGAATATCCATTATATGATTCTTATGGAATCCGTAAGCATTATCCTTAAGAAATCCCACAACCGTCCCCCTTTGGACATTTCTAACGCCTTGACCCCTTGACTTTTCTGTTTTCACTTTCTCTTTTGGCTGTCCCTTTTGCTTCCTCTCTGTTTTACTTACTATTTTCGGCCTTGTTGTGGGGAACGTGTTCGCGTTTCCCAAATTAGGACGTGTGTCGCGATTTCTCAAGGGCCATATGCTAACGCATTCCATATGAGTCGACCACTGGATCTTCCTGTAATTTTATTCACCCTCTTTTTTGTACTCTAGTTGTCAGAGTACGTCGATGCCCTATGGATACGGACATCCATACAACTCGCGGAAAAAAACTACATCGATACCACTCTTGAAAGGAACCGCATTCATTAAAACTCGTGAAGGGAACTGCATGAATCGTTTAAACTACACTAAACATCACAGCCCACACGCTGCTACTATAAAAAAAAGTGCGAAGAACAACCGGTGACGGCAGAGCGGCCGCTGAGCACGCCCGCATTCAACAGCGCTGCAGCGCCTTCTCCTGTCTTCCTCCGTGCCAGCGGTGCAACGCTCCTTTGACAAAAAGAAAGTGCTTGTTTTGACTAAAATCCGGCTGTGCCTGTCAGTTTGTCAGCACCGGGGAGAAAGGAAGAGGTTGACGCGTGCTGACGTCAGCGCTTGGGACCAATGGAAGCATCGCACGCGTCACCCCCTCCACCCCTTCTTCCTCGCTCCCGGGCCCTAAAAAACGCAAGTCACCACAGTGTTTTGACAAAACGGACATTCTAGTGCAAACGCATTAAAAATGCGTTACTCGCAAGCAGTGACAGAATCATAATGTGCATTCACACGGCAGACCAATCTCAGGAACCGGATCGGTGGACCTGAGAAATGTGTGTATCACCTGACCTTGGCGTCAATATGGGCACGTCTCCAGGTCCTCGGTAAGTTCGCACACCTGAAGCTAACTTCCATGGTTACCGTGGACCGAAGTGAGGATTGCTAAATTTGGTTTAGGCAAGTTGGTCATTTGAGATCTTGAGGTAAGAACAGCACAACTGGACAAGGACAATAGAGAGTTTTAGTAGATCGTTCCGATGACTCCGATACCGATACCCGATACTCTGCCTCCGCCTTTGCGCTTACATATATAGTATCGTTATCGGAGGTATCGGAGGTATCGGAACGATCTACTAAAACTCTCTAATGTCAAGAATGGACGGGACTCAGCGAGGTGGTGGTTTTTAGAAATATCTTTATTCAGACTAGGGGAGGAGGGAGGGTATAGGTTATGGGAAATAAAAAAATAGATCCAGAGTCGGACGGAGGCTGCCCCTTTTCGTGGGCTCCACCGGCCTTGAACGCCGGCGTGGCTCTTTTCACCTGGAGCAAGCGCTGCCGGCTCGGGTCTTAGCTGCGGAGCGAGGACTTCCACCGTACCGCCGTCGGGTGCTTGATCGGTTCAAGTTCGGTAGTCTTCTGACAAGCCCATATGGCGTGGTACGCGTTAGCCCGTTCCCACCCGCAGTGAGAGCCCGCGGGCGATGGGTAGATCGACTGGTACCACGCGTTTTGCTTGGCCGGCGTGGGTAGCGCGTTCGTCTGTAGACTTTGTAAGGAATATTTTTCCTCCCTCAAGAGGGACTTGACCGGCAGAAGGAACTTCCGCCTGGCGAGCCGGATGATGTTCAGGTACTTAAAGTATGTCGTGTCCGGCCACGGGTAGCTTTTGCGGGAGGGAGAGGCCCGGTTGAAAAGAAGACCTAGGGCCGCGGCGCGTACCGTCTCGTCCCCCTCCCCCTCCCCCCGTGTCCCGCGTGGCCCGGAGTCCACACGACGTGCGCCGACTCCAGTGGGTGCGTGAGGAGAAGTGTTGCTGCCGCGGTCCTGATGGAACCCATCGCGAACTTTCTGCAGGCCTCTTGAGAGTCGGTCAGTATCGTCGCACACGAGTTGCAGGTGATGGCCAGTGCTATGGCCACCTCTCGGCGCGGGCGGGCCGACTTGTTCCTTACGGATGCCGTGCGGATCGTCTTCTCGCCGTCCGGCGTGGTCACGGCCACGGTGGCGATTCTCTCTAGGGGTCCGGCGGCGCCGACGTACAGGGTGTCGCTCCGCTCCACGTCCGTCCTAGCGCTTCGTCCTAGGGCTTCGAACCTGGCTCTTCTTTCGGCATCTCTCGTGGGGTGCATGTTTCTGGGTGTCATGCTGGTCTTGATCTTGGACCTAAACTCCGGAGGAGGTCTTCGGGGGATTCGCGGTGTAGGCTTCCGCCGGGTACTGCGACGTTCAGCCTTTCTAGCAACCGCCTGCCTCTGGACACCCCTTGAGTCGTTTCAGCTACGCGATGAGCTGCGATTCCATCAGCTCTTCGATTCTCTTGTGGATGCCCAGTTTTAGAAGATGTTCGGTAGAGGCAAAAGTCCGGTACTCCGAACACGGTCTTGTTCGCCTTTCGGATCGTGACGTTCAGTCTGCCTTTGTCGACCTTAATGTGGCGGAGGTTTGCCGTCCCGAACGTGATGCGAGAGATGGCCAAGGCCTGCACCAGGCACACGACGTCCCTCTCCATGAGTGTGTGTCACATGTTCCGTATCCTTCTGGGCATGCCTGTCACTTGCTGAGTCGTAGTGGCCAGTCTGTGGATTGTGAGTCTGTTCCCTCTTTCCTACGAGATGCTGTGTCTCAGGATTCGGAAAACGGTAGGCTTCGATATCGGCTGGCCCACAAATCTGACATTGACGTCGCTGATTGATCTTTTCCACGGCTTCTTAAACACGAGTATTTTCGATTTCCGCGGAGCAGCGATCGAGTCTCCTGCTCTCCGCGTACGCTGCGACCACGTCCGCCGCTTTCTGGGGGCTCTCTTCAATATCAGGGTGTCTTCCCGTCTTGCACCACATCGTGACGTCGCCCGCGTATATTGCATTCTCAATGCCAGGGATCTCGTTCAGCTTGGACGGGAGGTTCCGCACGGCCAGGCAGAAGAGGAGCGGGGACAGAAGGGCACCCTGTGACATGCCTCTCGGGCCCAGAGTGACCAGCTTGGACCTCGTGTTGTCTAGTATTAGGGTGTCTTGTCCGCCCAACAAAAGGCTTGTTATGCAGTCGTACGTATTTTTTCCCACCGCCGATCTTGTTCAGGCCCTCGAGGATGCAGCCGTGTGTGGCGTTGTCGAAGGCGCCCTTCAGGTCCATCGCGAGTATGGCACCACGACATTACAGCACACGACAAAAGAGTACGCGTCAAAACCTCACGGTCAAAACAGCACGTGTCAAAAGAGCACCGTGTCAAAAGAGCAGAGTGACAAAACAGCATGCGTAAAAACAGCATCTGACAAAACAGCATGGCGTCAAAACAGCAAAGCGACAGAAGAGCACGTGCCAAAACAGCAGGCGACAACGCACCACTGCAAGAAAGCAGCACACACATAAATGCATGCGGGTTTTTCGCAGGTGGACACATTATTACCAGCACGCGCCCAAATTAAGTACTTGCTGTAAATGTGTTCAGCAGAGCACGTGTATTGACGTTACATTTTATTATCTACGGTTATAAGACAATATGTGATTATCTGCGTCGTTAGGTTTTATTTCGTAGTTGTATATTTCCCTGCATGATTATACTCCGTTTCACCCGATGTTGTATCTCAGCGAAGGCTAGAGGCGCGAGCTCATAGTGTTGGCAGCTGCCCTTAATGCACGAGAGCTTGTGCCGCCGAGATGTGCCCTAGAGTAAGGAGCTCGCGCCTGTAGCCTTTCCTGCGGTACATTATAAGGTGAAACAGGGTATAGTAATGTAGCGGCAAGGTAATCCAAACCCACGAGAAGGTTCGCTAGGAAAACCAGAGGCGCGAGAAAGGAGCTCGAGGACAGCAGAACGATTCCGGATCTTGACGGTGACAGACACCCATCTATCTGTCACACAATAAAGAATCCTACAACTGGTGACCCGGTCCATGCGACCCTAGTGGCTCCCCACCCGTCCCGCGGGAAAGTACATACCATTTCGTTTAAGATACACTCTTTAGGTGAGGACACGGCGGGGCTGAATGCGCGGCGCGAGGAATCAGATAGTGTTCGTTCGACGGGCATCCGAAAGGCTGCATCATTCCGCGGCCACCGTGCCCGACGTGCCCGCGGCTGACAGTGTCGCCGGCGGCTAAACGGCAAAACTGTGTGAGAGCGAAAAAAATTATCTCGTTGCCATGACACCCCGGTACACCGTGGTCTTTCTGCACGAGCGACAACCTCGCTGGAGCTCTGCACGTGTGGAGCATGAGGCGGCACGAGCCGTCTTTGCCGTGCCCATAGAGTGCCTTCATTCACACGCGCGCTTTTGCTTGAGTGGTGACATCTCAGCCAGTTTTCCGTCCAATCAGTTTTTTATGCATATTGAAGCGCGCGTAATCTGGTTTCGCTCAGCTCGAGCTCGTGGCTTTGGCTAATGAATAGACGCCATTTTACTGCTCAAGTCACGCATCGAGTGCGCCAGAGCGTCGCGCGCTGGCACATTCAGGACAACAATGGATATCTTCACCCCCAAACAGACGGACATGTAGGCACCCTACGTGCCCATAAACGTGCCCACGGGTCGACGAGTCATCTGCCGGCGCCGCTTGAAACCATAGTGAGAGAGAGAAAGAGAGAGAGTGAAAAGCGAACTTTATCTTCCCTGCGCGAGGAGCGCGCTGTCCTCACCTGAAGAGTATTATCTTACACCATGACCCGGTCACAGGAACAACCGACTGCCCTACGATGAGTAACGAAGATTCAACTGGACAACTGCCAAACCCAGCCTTAACTGCTGATGAGCCGAACCTCGCTGCACTTGGACCGCTACCTACCTTTGGCGTCGCGTCGATGACAGTTAAGCTTCCCGAATTCTGGCCGGCAGACTCGGAATTATGGTTTATTCATATTGAAGCCCTTCTTCGAGCAAACAGGATAACAGATCAAAAGACCAAGTACGACTATGTTGTCGCAGCCCTGCCACATGCCACCGCAGCAATCGTTCGGGACGTCATCCGCGCACCTCCCCAGGATGTTCCTTCTGACACTCTTAACACAGAGCTCATCCGCCGTACAACAGCTTCTTAGCAACGCAGGCTACAACAACTCCTCACAAGTGAAGAACTGAGAGACCGCAAGCCGTTCGATTTGCTACGGAAAATGCAACAGCCCCTAGCAGATAAGGCGGACACATTAGACCTCTCCCTTTTTTTAGAACTATTCCTACAGCGCCTTCCTCATCAGGTCAGAATGATTTTGTCCACGGTGGGTGATTGCACCCTTGATGCTCTTGCTAGACTGGCGGACAAAATTAGGGAAGTTGGGACGCCTGCTGTGTTTGCCACACATCGGAGTTCATCTCCTACGCCTCCTTCGTATCACTCTCAAGTGGCTGCGCTGAGTGAAGCAGTTCATTGACTCTGCGCCAAGGTTCAGCAACTGTCAACTGAAGTATCCGTTCTGCGACAATCAGCGTTCCCCGTCAAGACGCCGACAACGTTCGTCATCCGACGGCCGTCGCAGTACTCGACCTCAATCAGCCTCACCTACAGCTGATCAGCTCTGCTGGTATCACTGGAAATCCGGCGAGCGGGCTAACAACTGCGTACAGCCTTGCTCTTACACGGGAAACGACAGGACCACTCACTGACGACGGCAGGTGTGGTTGATTCGCATGCGAGCCGTCTTTTCTACGTTACTGAGAAGAAAACAAAACAGCGTTTCCTCAATGACACAGGTGCTGAAGTCTGTGTGGTTTCTCCAATATCCGAGGATCGCCACAACCGGCTCGACTTCACAGCCTTAAGAGCGGTAAACGGCTCGCCAATCACAACTTACGGAGAGAAGTCCCCAACTCTCGATCTTGGTCTCCGTCGGACATTCCAGTGGATATTTCTGGTTGCTGACGTTCGGCATCCAATCATCTGAGCCGACTTCCTCCGTTTCTTCAATCTTATCGTGGACATGAGGAGCCAACAACTGCTGGATGCTGAAATGCACCTACGCGTCCAAGGTATTGCATCCAGTTCACCCGCTCTCAGTCCGACGATTCTCAATCCGAACCTCGAGCCGACATGGGCTAGGCTCTTAACAGACTTTCCATCCTTAACCACTCGTTGCACTACAGACACTCCCATCAAGCACCAGGTGACGCACACGATAACGACAATCGGACAACCCGTGTTTGCTCGTCCAGGCCGCCTCGCACCTGAGCGTCTAAAAGCTGCAAAGCAAGAGTTCGAGCACATGCTTGAGCTCGGACTTATTAGACCATCGTCCAGTAACTGGTCATCTCCTCTGCACATGGTGCCAAGAAAGAACGGTGACTGGAGACCTTGCGTGGACCATCGGGCTCCAAACAACATCGCCGCGCCCGATCGATACCCTATACCTCACATTCAAGATTTCACTAGCACCACTGAAGGATCCACTGTTTTCTCAAAACTCGACCTTGTACAAGCATACCACCAGATTCCCGTAGAACCGGCCGACATCCCGGAGACCGCCGTAGGAACACCTTTCGGCATGTTCGAATACCTACGCATGCCATTCGGTCTTCGAAACGCGGCCTAAACATTTCAACGGTTTATGGACCAACTGCTCCGAGGACTAAAATTCTGCTTCGCCTACATCGACGATATTCTATTCTTTAGTCCAAACAAGGAGCTCCATGAAGAACACTTGCGCCAAATTTTTGCTCGACTGGACAAATATGGAATTACAATCAACGCCACCAAATGTGAACTAGGAGTATCTGAGCTGGATTTTCTTGGACATCACCTAGACCAGCATGGCATTCACCCACTCAGGTCTCAAGTTCAGGCAATTGCAAAACTACCCTCCTCCGACTTCGGTGCGGAAACTTCGTCAGATCCTAGGCATCGTCAATTTTTATAGGCGATTTATTCAACACTGCGCCACAATTCTCCAACCACTAAACTCACTTCTCCGTGGATCAAAGAGGAAGAATGATAAAATTCTGTGGAATGACGCCGCCGAAATTGCGTTCACTCGCATCAAAAAAGAACTTTCGAAGGTTACTCTGCTATCTTATCCTAAGTGTGACGCTCCAACTTCCCGTATGGTAGACGCATCCGATACCGCTGTGGGAGCGGTGCTCCAACAATTCGTTGATGAACATTGGCGACCAGTTGCTTTCTTTTCGAAGACATTGTCGCAAACTGAAACACATTATAGTACATTTGGCCGTAAGCTCCTTAGTATCTACCTTGCTATCAAACATTTCCATCATTTTCTGGAAGGTCGGGATTTTTTTAGTCTTACTGACCACAAGCCTTTGACATACGCCTTAACATCTAGCAGCACATCGTATACAGCACGTGAGATCCGACAAATGGCCTATATTTCAGAATTTACGCACGACATACGTTTCGTGAGAGTACAACAAAACACAGTGGCCGGTGCCCTTTCAAGAATTGCGATAAACACCTACACACCTGAGCGACACTCCATCGACTTTACAGCTCTTGCTACGGCGCAGAAGAAGGATGCGGAACTGAGGCAACTTCAGGAATCCTCGTCTCTAGTGCTTGAAGAGGTGTCTGCCATATTGCCCACAACCCCTGATCTGTGATGTCTCTGGTCCCACTCCTCGACTTTACCTAACACCTGCATTTCGTCGGGTAGCCTTTGATGCCCTTCACGCGCTCTCTCATCCAGGCATCAAGGCAACACAATGCCTCATCTCAACGCGCTACGTGTGGCCGAAGATGAATCCAGATGTCAGACGCTGGGCACGAACATGCTTGAGCTGCCAACGTTCCAAGATCGCTCGTCACACGGTCACATCCTTGGCTGCATTCACACCCCCAGACGACCAATTTGACCATGTCCATCTCGATTTGGTCGGTCCCCTTCCATCTTCTGGAGGTTGTCGACATATATTTACTTGTATCGCTTGTTTCACACGATGGCCCGAAGTTATCCCTATCCCGGATATCACCGCAAAAATTGTCCCCCAAGCATTCTTGTCCACTTGGGTTAGTCATAACGGAGTACCGTCGACTGTCACAACTGATCAGGGTAGACAGTTCCATTCGTCTGTCTTCCACAACTTATCAAAACTCCTAGGCATTCACCACAAGCCGTAGCAAAGGGTTGCCAAAAAGGGCGGCGTGGCCTCGTCAGGCACTTCAAAGTGCCTTTAGCCATGTCCCCCGAGACATTCTGTAAGTTTTGTCTCAAATAAATTCATACAAACAAAAAAAAATTCCCACAACTGCCTACCATTCGGAAGCCAATGCAATTGTGGAAAGCTGTCACCGACAGTTGAAGGTTTCTCTGAAAGCGACCGATACATCATCGACTTGGTCAGAGAGCCTTCCTCTTATTATGCTTGGACTTCGCACAGCGATCAAGGCTGATCTTGCGTGCAGTGCTGCCGAGCTTGTTTATGGGACTGCTATGCGATTACCAGGGGATTTCCTTTTTTTCTTCCGAACTGACAACAATGCCTTGTCCTCTTGATTACTCATACAGGCTTCGTGCAGCGATGCAGGCGATTAAACCATGTAGCCCAAGAGAACAACGTCAACCCCGTGTATTCGTCAGCCCCGACCTAGGAACCTCCTCGCACGTCTTTGTACGTCGGGATGGTGTGCGCAAACCTTTACAGCATCCATATGACGGCCCTTTCAAGATTCTTCACCGTGGTCCAAAGCATTTTACTCTTGACATAAAAATACATAAAAAACAAAGATGTGGTCGTTTCCTTGGACCGTCTTAAACCAGCTTACATTGATGAAGCCATCCCGAAACGCCCTAGCTGAAATATCACAAGTTCAACGTCAAGCAGTTCCCCTTCCGCTGCTACCAAGCATGCCCAATGAACTCTTCGTTTTGATCTCGGCAACGCTCCAGGCCTACCATCGCGACACGCTCCTAAAATCGATATCGCTCGCGGCCCCTCTGAGGTGCCTCAACGCTAGGGGGGGGGATACCCTGTAGCGGCAAGGTAATCCGAACCGACGAGAAGATGACGACAAGGTTCGCTAGGAAAACCAGAGGCGCGAGAAAGGAGCTCGAGGACAGAAGAACGATTCCGGATCTTGACGGGGACAGACACCCATCTATCTGTCACACAATAAAGTATCCTACAGTAATATAAAACATCCCAACCACAAGCCAATGAAGCTGCATTTCTTGCCGTCTTTTTAATGGATAATTGATTTTTAATTTTTTAACGTTTTATATTGATACAAATGCTGCACCCCATTTATCCAAAGGACAAATGAAGATCCCAATTGAGGAGTTTAGTGAATCTGCCAAAAAGGCAGGTTATTTGACATACATACTCATTTTACATATAGCTTACATGCAGTAAAAAAACCTGCAGCCCAAAAGAGTGTCCATGAGGGGCTGTGTGTCATAGTGGGACAGGACGTTTCTGAGTCCTTGCGATATTATCGCGTACGTCTCTAAACCGTATGGGGTGCATCCTATATTTGGCCGTCAATCATCTTCTGGGTAAGGCCTTGCTCGGTCTTAAAGACATCAATGATCCGGTACGGGTCAGAATCTTGAAACCCGAGTCAATAATGAGCACTCCAATGTCCTGCTTCTACTCTGTTGTTGGTCTCCGGAAGCTCGTCTACAACGTGCTCACAGTTGCTGCAGAGCAACAAGGGGAAAGGCCGGCTCCCTGCTGGTGCGGTTTCTTCCGAAGGGTATTCGAATACACGTACGCTCGAAGTACTCGAATACCGAAGACGTGCTGTCATCCTGTCTGATGACTGTGTCCTGGATGTCTTCAAATCCAGGCGACTCTCAATAAAAAGTTGCGTGGCTCTAGGAATGCCAGAGTCCCGGGATTCCTTCTGAGAGAACACCCTGACTCGAGTGGGACGTTCAAAAGATTCCAGCAGAAAAATTAATCCAGTGCTTCCTATTGAGGGAATTGTCTGACTCCACCAAATATGGAATCTGGTGTCTGGTGGCGGAGTCGCGTGATTCAAGTAAAACGGGAGTCACATGATCCTATCGGAGAAATTTCAGTGACTCCCGCGCGGGGTTCGCGTGATTCGAGCTGAAAAATAACGCAGTGAGTCCTATGTGGGATTCGCCTGACTCCATCAAAAATGAAATCAATCTGGCGACTTAAATGGTGGGGTCGCGTGATTCTAGTAAAATGGTAGTCACTTGATTTTATTGGAGAAAGTTCATTGACCCTTGTGAAATGTAGTCGCCAGCTGACTTTAGGCGGGAGGAGGTTCACCTGACGCCAATGGGTAATAAAGTAACCGGATTTTATTTTTAACTTTATCTAGTGGGACAAGAGTCCACTGACTCTACTGAGCACCAGAGTCATATGACTTTTAAAGATATCACTAGAGGGGAAACGGAACTACGCCACACGAGTTAGCGTTGACTCTTTCTTTTTCTTTTAGAATGTGAAGCTGCCATTAGCGCGTTTTAGACAAGCTTTTTAAGACCAACAACAGTGTACAAGCATGGCAGCGAAGTATTCAGTCTTTGCTCGGGTTTGAACATCCTGACCCACCGAATTGTCTCATCGAGGCTCTTAAGACGAAGCAAAGCGTTACCCAGCAGAAGATGATCGGCGGCCAAAGAGGAGGATGCAACCCATCGGATTCAAAGAGTTCAAAATGCGAGAATCTCGCAAACTGACTACGGAACGTCCTATCCCATTATAACATACAGCCCATCATTGACGCTATTTTGGCAAAAGAAGAGTGTAGCTAAACAAATTATTTCTTTAGCAGTTCCACTAAACCCGTCAATTGCGATCTTCATTCACCCTTTCAGTAAATAGGCTGCGGCATTTGTATCGATATAAAACGTTAACAAGTAAACAATCAATCAGTTAATTATAAAACAGCAAGAAATTTAGCTTTATTGGCTTACAGTGAGAAGGTTTTGTATTACTGAACAAGCACAAAAAGCTATAAGTAGGTAATAAAATATAACGGCACAGGTAATAATATAAAGTCATATAACGGTAGATAATAAAATGTAACGGTAATACACATGGTCTGCTGAACACACTAGAAGAAAGTACTTAATTTTGTCGCTTGATGTTAATAACGTGTCGTACAGAGAAAAAAACATAATGTATATGCGTGCATGATGTTTTCTTGCTGCGCGGTTTTGTCGCACGCTGTTTTGTCACGTGCTCTTCTGTCGCTCATGCTGTTTTGACGCTTGCTCTTTTGTCGCTATGCTCTTTTGACGCGGTGCTGTTTTGACGCGTGCTGTTTTGACCCTACTGATTTGGCGCATGCTGTTTTGTTGTGTGCTGTTCTGACGCGTTCCCAGACTAGTCATCTTGGTTTCATCCAGGACGTGGATTCGTTATGTGGGGCGATAGTTTAGCCGGGAGTTTACAAGCCTATCTCTAAAGTTAAGTGATCGTCTATGTAATACGCCAGATGTGGATGGAAAAGCACGTTTAAGACGATCTTTATGCTCCAGAATGTTATAGTGCCGTATTACGATATTATTAATGTTAAGAAAATTTATGCTAAATGTCAAGCGTAAATTCGAGCGTTGGGCTTCGCGCTGCGGGTAGCGTGTATAAGTGAGGTCCGCACTGTTCAATTGTTTGGCTTTCTGAATTGAATCGTCAATTACACTTGGTAAATATTTTTTTTCTAACACGGTCTTTCGATTTTTAATATTAACACCAAAGTCTTCCGTTTTTGAAAAAAAAATACTCTTAAATCGAGGCACTTGTCTATAAGGAATGCTATTTCTACTATGACGTAGTGGTCGTTTCGGGATTGGAGGTACTGGGGACTTTTAGCAAATCGCTACCGTGTTCCGCGTACCGTAACTACCCGAGACTTTGAAGCATGCTTTTAAGCGCCCGCCCCGTGGTCACAGTATCCCCCATGCGCACGCTTAAAAGCATGCTTTAAAAGGTTCCGGTAGTGCGGTACGCGCAACATGGTAAGGGTTTGCAAAACGTTTCTATTGTTGCCGATCTGTTTGTTTACAGCACAACTTTGTTGAGGGTTTTCAGTGCTCCCTTTTTCTATGCTAAAATACTCCAGAAGCCGGGCGAAGACATGATAAATGTAAAAATCAGCAGAACCCATCCTTTGGGAATGATTATCTACGTTAATGCGAATAGCATCAAACGGTGCGGAGTTATGCGCGTTCGTCAGGTGGCCGGCGCACTCTAGATACGCCAGCCCACTCTTGAGGCGATTCTAAATTTGTTGACACTTTCACAGCCCTGCGCACGATCTCCGCAGCCCAGCACGTGCGTTTGTGTCACTTAGGAAGGCGAGCAAAGCACGCGCCATACGCACAAACACTCAAAATGGTACCGACCAGACTTTCTGGCGTCTCAGCTAGTCTCAACCAACGGTACTCTAAACGGTTGTTTATATCTTTACCATAGGACGCGCTTTACAGCGCTGTCACAGCTACCGGTGCGCGCGCGTTCCATGCACGAGGGCTCATTCCGCTCTCGTGAGGCTGAGCACGGCCGCTACATCACCCTCTCCCGAGCGCGGGAGAGGGTGATGTTAATTTTAATTAACGTTTAATTAAATTGTTACTTTTGTTGTGTCAAGCCGTTTTTGTTATTACATTTATCATGTCTTCGCCCGGCTTCTGGAGTATTTTTGCATTCATCCGTAACCTTTACGGTTGTATCGCACTTAGCAATGTGAGAGAGTACATCAACCAATCTACCACGATCGTCCGCCTACAGTGCCACCAGGACTTCAATCGCCAGTGCCTTCACGAGGACGTGATTCCCAATGGACTACGGTGCAAACCTCTGGTGGACACACCGTACGGGCGAAAGTTGGCCAGGGACTACGGCCGCAACTGTGTGAAGGCGCGCATACAGGATAACCAACAGCGGATTTACCACGCAAGACGTCGACAGTCCACGGCGGAGCGGAGTCTACGACAGACGCTAGCATACAATGACCTACGGAATGTTTTCCTGGCAAGGAAGGAGGCTGAGGAGATGGAAAGGAACAAGTGCACAGAGGCGCATAACAACAAGCTCACCCGGCTACTGCCTCCGAGATCGCCAACCAGGGCTGAGAAATGTACGGTGTTCAACATGTCCTCCAAGACCCTAGTGCCCCGACATGTGAGTCTGCTATCCAAAGGACTGGACTATGCCCTTGCTCCACGGTACGTTCCAAAACGTGACTTCATAATCGAAATCGAAGAGAAACTCAGACATGTGCACGATGTCACAGGGGTAAATCTCGCGAGAAGCCGCGTTGTCAGTGTTTTGAACAATGCGAAACCGGCCGGGTCGAATTTAGATCAACAAGAACGCATTGCTCTTAATGAGTTGAAGTCAGACAGCTCCATCATGATTTTAAAGGCCGACAAAGGAAAAGGAACCGTTGTGCTTGATAGGGATGATTACATGAAGAAGATGTATGAAGTTATAAACGACAGTCAATATTTCATGAGGCTATCAAGAGATCCCTCTGCTAAGTCTGAAAGAGAGTTAGTTGACCACCTTCGAGAGCTGAAAAAGAAAGGACGCATCAGTGACGGCCTATACCGTCGTCTCTTTTCCTCTGACGCCGCGACACCCAAGATGTATGGACTCCCCAAAATTCACAAACCGGGTTGCCCCCTACGCCCGATTGTATCTTTTATTGGTTCATCCACCTACAGCCTTTCCAAATATCTGGTTGAGATTCTGAGCCCTCTTACGGGAAACAGTGAATTTACCGTCCGGAATTCCCATGACTTTGTTGAACTTATACGCGCTCAGACCCTGCTGCCGCACGAGGCTATGGTATCCTTTGACGTGATTTCATTATTTACGAATGTCCCCAACGCCCTGGCGGTTGATGTCGCCCGTGACCGTTTGTTGGCAGACCAGTCATTGTCCACTCGCACAACCCTCCTTGTTGATGACGTCATACTCCTTTTGCGTTTTTGTCTCAACCAGTGCAATTTTAGTTTTAATGGGGACATATATCATCAGGTCAGCGGATGCCCTATGGGGAGTTCAGTTTCCGTAACCGTCTCGAATCTCGTCATGGAATACGTTGAGGAAAAGGTAATGTCTGGCATTGATTTCCCGTGAAGTTCTACCGTCGTTATGTCGATGACACTTTTGTAATAGTTAACAGAGAGAACGTAGCCGATTTTCACCGCAATTTGAATAGTGTCCACCCCTCAATTCAGTTCACCTGCGAACATGAAACTGACAGTACCTTGCCGTTTTTAGATGTCGTGTCCATAGAACTAGTGAACCTTTCTTTAAGATGGAGACATCCGTATATCGTAAACCATGTGACACACAAAACTTTCTTGACTACCACTCTCATCACCATACTCAACACAAAAACTCAGTTGTAAGATCGTTACTTCAGCGTTCAGAAACAGTCCCATCTAACTTAACGCTTAGCAATCAAGAGCTTAGCCATGTGCGGGAGGCTTTGAAGAAACGTAACTACCCCGACCAATTTATCAATCGCGTTAAGAAACAAATGTCCCGTCGGCGCCCGGACCGAGCCGAACGAACACGTGACGTCGTGTGCATCCCGTACGTTAAGGGGGTTTCGGAGGCATTGGGACGCGCGCTTAGGCCGTTGGGGGTACGAACTGTATACAAACCCCACAGAACGATTGCCAACGTTATCTCCAAGCCAAAAGACCCGACCTCGCCAGAGGCAGAAAGGGGCGTGATCTACCAGGTGCAGTGCAAGGAATGTGACGCTTCCTACATCGGAGAGACGGGACGAAAAAGAAAAACAAGACTAAAAGAACACGCACGGGATGTCGCCAATTCCACGAACGCCACCCGCTTCAAGTCCGAACTCGTCGACCACGCATGGACGTCAGGCCACCAATTTGACTTTGACAAGGCATCGACCTTGGCGAGGGATAAAAGGTGGGGACCGAGAAAGCTGCTGGAATCTTGGTTCATCCAGAACGACAAACGCGGAAGTGATTCATCTCTGGTAAACAAGAACCGTGGCCCCCTGCCGGACGTGTACACAAACTTTATGCCTAAATAGCCGAACTTTTCTGTGCGACTCTCATTCGCTCTTTGCTTTACTGAAGATGCCTCCCGCATGGGAGGCGAAACGTTTAATTAAATTGTTACTTTTGTTGTGTCAAGCCGTTTTTGTTATTACATTTATCATCCCTTTTTCTAGTGACGTTTAAGAACTTAGTATCGGTTTGAGAGTACGTGCGGGTAATACAAATGCTCGCCTTGCTAATTGCCAAGCGTGTTCTGGTTTCCATTTAAAACGGGGCAGAAATGAACCAATCACCACCTTATACCGTCGAGGTGTCAACCGCGTCATGGATGTCGTCACGTGACAACTTTAATTCACTCTAGTACTTGGTGACAATTGTGGAAGCTCGAAGCTCCGAAAATGAAGCTTGTGTCACATGCACAACACACCATCGAAATGAGTCGGTGATGTGTTGCTCACTCCTTGATATAGGGTTCAGGCAGTGATTATAGTGCACTAAGTTGAATCCAACACCGCCAAGTTGTATCCAACACCCGTCCAGAATTTTCTAAACAAAGAACACACACCTCTCCTAGGACTTTGTAACCCCCCCCCCCCCCCGCCATCCTTCCCTCCCCTAACTCCCCCCAAGATTGATAATCCGAGATAAACACCCCTCTTTGGCTGGTACAGTAAGGTTTCGCTCGGCAGTCAGTCGGCCGTTTGAGCAGTCGGAATTCCTCTTCCTACCCTCTTAATCTGGTTCCACATAGGTTCCAGTTAAATTAACGTTTTTCGTATTTTTTCTGAAGCCATTCACATTTTATGTGGATCGGATAATATATGTAAAACGTCACTTCTGTTTGCTTAATTTTTTTTTCTTTTGTTACGTGGAACCCATCGCCGTTATGCTGGTCAGACGGTCGCTCCACCTACCCTGCTGCACTTTCGCGCATATCTGTCCCAGTTAAAGCCTCCGGAAAGTGCATTTTCTTATCATTTTTACTTTTGCGCATTCCAGTAAGTATCCTTTGTAGGCAAATCCCCACAGGCTGAGCAAAAACGAGAGAAACCAATCAAGAACAAAGACACACAAAAGGAGGCGGCGAGAATTAAGAGAGGCGTCGGCCAGAGCAGCTAAACACATGCAAAAATGGGGGCCTTATGATCAAGTCCTTACTAGGACTAAGAAAATAGTTGCAAAGAAGGCCCTTTATGTTGATTGTAAAGACAAAAAGTCGATAGCAAACAGCCAAGTTCCGTAAATATACGTTATAATCTTGGTTTACTTCAGCTTTGATTACAAGTGCCCATGGTGTGGGTCGGGAAAATGTGAACGAGCAGCGCGCATTTTTACAGGCTGAGCAACCTGCTGAATCATGCAGTTTGTCCGCGCGCCCGCGTTCCGACAGTTGTGGCTGTTTTGGTGGTTGCGGTCGGGCCGTTTTGTTGATGCGCTGATTACCCCACCAAGTGAATCCGCCGACTTGGATTTGTGCAGGGAAACTGCAGTGTATGATGCATTTGTGCTGCTCAACGTTCAGTATTTCTAACAGCTTTACTTGTGATTGTGCTGTATGATCTCAGCGCTCGCGGATTTCCTGTTCGGAGTTCCCTGTTCTCATCGCAAGCACCTGCTTTACCCTCCCGAACCCTTTGAAGAGGGGCTTTTGCGCTGTCGGTTTCTGACCACAGTCGCCTGCGTTTCTTAGACCGCCCTAGGTATGGTTGTCCGACTTATGATTTCTTCGAGACGTGAAGAGTTCATTCGTATTCCGCAATTTTATTTGTGTTCAACAAATCATTTTCATTTCGCCGCACCCTTACGCGGCATTCGTTGGGTCTTGTTACAACCTTATAATAAACTTGTGAATAATTTAAAACAAATCAATTGCGCGTCTTTAATTTTTTTTGTAATTTTACTCTTAATACGATTACTTTAGCAACTTTAAATTCGTGCAAACTAAAAAAGCGTTGTGGGTATTATTAAACGACTGGCCACTATAAAAGGGTCGCACATGTGTTTGATGAGCCTAAATGTAGTGCCGACATGTCTTGATTTTGTTTGCGATGTCAAAGCGCCCAGTGCATATCGAAATGTGTATTAATGAGTTTCCTATCGAATTATTTATCTCAATTGCGACCGTATTAAGAGTGCCTGACTGACAGTCGACTCAAAATTGAGCAAAACGTTTTAGTCGACGAAGAACAAATTGCGTGATCAGATTATATCTCACATTTGTTCATGCCCAATTTCATAGTCGTATTAGATCTGGCATTTTTTATTCCGATCTTGGGCATATTTGTATAATCTTGCTTTGCAGAATTTTTTTAAAAATATATGCTCATATTGCAATGCTCCCTATCACCGACCAATAAAATCGGGTCTGAAGTGCTTTCTAAAACTGCAAGACCACCAAGTCGCGACAGAGGAAAAGGCGTCTTGATTTGATCGCCAACTTTGGCGCTGGAACCTTGGTGGTTTCATTTCAAAGCTCTATCAATTGCATATATGCTTCGACCAGAGCTTTAGGGCATAGGAGTAGAATAACTAATAGGACGTCTGACATACATGAAGCAATGGATTAGCGCTATGGTATTTAAATGTATATGTGCATTTATTGACTTAGGCAAGCTGTCACTGACCAAAGAAGCAACGTAATGTTCTGGATATCCCTAAGCCGGGCTTGCAGACCATTAAGAATGTCGCTCTGGCCATCACGTAAAAACAAAAAGCTTCAATTAAAACACTTCTACACCAAAGTTTGTGCTGCTGTCACCCGCACTCACTGTTAGAACAAGAACCAAATCTATAGCTTTTTAATCCTTCACGAAAGTAGAGGAACTGTATTTATCATTTATATCGTCCTTGTTATGTCAAATCTAAAATGGCACTTAAAGAATCACATATATGCAGAAGCGGCACCTTTTATAAACCTGTCATTGCTGCAATAGTTCATGATCGTGTCATTTTAGATTTGTCCTAAAATATAAACCTGTAAAAATTAGGGCTCTATAGTCGCTCTAATTTTGTGATGTATTGTGACCTATAGATTTCTTCCGACTTGCTCTAACAAAAGCGAATACCAGAGCAGGAACCAGGAGTGTTTTCATCACGTCCTTTTGTTTTTAATGATGTCTACACAAATTTTTATACGGGTTCACAAGAATGTCTTTAAATATGTGGAACAAAGTAACGGGATCTACAAGACATGTTTTATCCGAAACGCTATTCCAGATGTCAATACATGGACACCGTTTCACAAAACATTCTTGTTAATGTATGCGACACAGCTTTCCAGATGTCAATACGTGGAACACTGTTCTTATACTACCTTCGCACTTTATTTGAAACACTGTTTTGCATAGACTAGGTGGTATATGAAACGTACAGATCCGCATAGTTAAGCAGTACTTTTGTTTGCAAAAAAATGTTTTAGTTACTAATTGGAACCTAAGTGGAACGAGAATATTAGTGTACCCCGGTCCGGAGGTCGGGAATGTCTCCCCACGTGATCAAGTAGTTGAAACGATAACAGCTAGAATAGCCTTCGGCCCCAAAGGTCACGCCTTTTGGCGTGACCCTTTGGGGGAAAAGGCTCCTTAAGGTTATCTTGTTACGTTAAACCATTACCATTGTTTAGAGGGGCGATTTTCTGAAGACACATTTTCCTTGTGATCTCACTAAAGCTGAAAGTCATTGAATACCATGTCAACTGCGGACATATATTGGAGCTAATTGTCGCGATAAGTTGGTTAATTAACTAAAATTTGTTATTTACCTTTTTATTAGTAAAGGTATGATTCAAAATAGAAACTAGCTGAACGTCCTAAAAAGAACTAAATCAGTATATTTTAGAAAGTATTTTACTGCGTGAGAAGCAATGCACTAAATTTATGTTTATGTTATGGAAACAAAATGTTTTAGTTCACAAATTTGGGTTAACTATCCACCTTATTGTGATAAATACCTCCTATATGTCACCTTGACCATATAACTCACCTGCAAAGACCGAATGACTGTATAGATTTCACGGCTTTTTTAAAAATAAATCTGCAAAGCCTAAAATAAGATAGTCAGTAAAAACGCATCTGTTCCTGAGTGTTATCTGGCGTAAAAATAAACTTCGTATAAATCAGCCAATATAGGGGAGTGCAATGAAACTTTCCACAAATATCCCTTTATGTAGTGCATTTATCATATTCAATTTCCTAAATGTAGGTTTTTTTTTAAATATTAAAAATAACGCAAACGTGAAGCATCCTGTTATCCTAAGCTCAGGGAGGACAACGGTCGGCGCTGCTACTCAGAGAGGGTATGACACACACGCTCGGATCTACTTTCGTGTGCTCATCTCAAATGTGCTTCGACATTTTTGTTTCATCTAGAACCATCTGCGAGTGTCAGCGTCAACCAGACGGTTTGTTTCCGTTTCTGTCCCTGTGCGTAGGACTAGCATAAGTTATTTTGGCTTGAATGTTTTTCCCCCATAAACTTTCAGCCATAAAATGTGAACAAGATAAAAGCAGCACCAAAAGGCACCTGTGTCAAAAGTGTCAAGGCACTCAGTTTATTGGCTTATGTACATTACTTTACGCCCGAATGGTGCTCGACAATTTTCAGCATTTACATATGAGCCACGGTCTGCGTGCAGACATCTAGCGGGGGAAAAGCCAGCACGTCTGTATACTGAATCCGAATTGGCATGAAAAAAGACACACACGGCAACATGCCCCCGCTTTGTTCCAAAGGTAATAACAAAAGGAACATTACCGATATGTTAAAGGATCAGTGGTGGGTGTTTTGCATTGGGTCGACTGTTTGTCTGTTCGTCCGCTACCTTGACTAGATCAAATAGGTCGCCTGCGACTCTGAAAAACGTCATGGATGCAAACTTGTTTACGACAATTAGGTTTGGCATTGCAAATTCCGTTCGTCAAGAAGGTTATCTTAAGTTAAATTCATGGACGTTTATTTCAGTTTTCAATACACCAGCGGCGCCCAACGCAAACATCGGAAAGAAAACAACTTGACTGAGTTTGAAGAGCGGTTGGACAGGTAGATATTTAAAACAAACGCAGATTCAAAAATACATATACAGAAAGAACGATACACTGCGAGCGCACTAAAGAAACCCCAAAACTACTGACTTCATTTAAAAAAATATAAATAAATGGAGTAACGCATTAAAACAAAAAAGAGCGAACAATTTGCGAACCTCTGAAAACATAAGTTCATTATTACCTTGTTCATATAAACTCACTAACAATTAAATTATAATTGAGGATGCGTGATAGCCTTCATTTGTGCAATTCAACGGTGTAGGGTTTTTGGAATGGCTAGTATTAATTAAATGAGGATATCCTGTTAAGTTCGACACATAACACGCTAACAATGTAAGGTGCAAAACCGATGCGACAATTGTATTAAGAATTCATTAGCTTTCAACTTTTTTATTTTTACTTTAAAATGTAGAAAAAATACCGTAGCACTTATTTAAATAACAAACTAATTTTTAATTAGTTTGTATAGGCTTTTCGAAACAAGAATACAATAATTTATTTACCAGTATAAAAACTAGACGTATTTTAACATTTTAGTTTAATTCCAAGTAGAGTGCAGCTTTAGTCATTGCTATAACTACTTCGTGCATTTTATCCACAACGTAATAAATATAATCCCCTAGAAAGAGGCTCAGAAAATAATGTCGCGTCCTGTCTCACAAATTCAATTAACTGTAAATGACTTAGTTTTCGCGAGGACCTACTTTTTCAGAATATCGCGAATCGCCTGCAATTCACAAAAAGAGGTCCCGCGAAGAATTCCGGTAAAATGTAAACATATTGGAATTTATATTGAGATCCCACCACCTCGCGAAAATTAGACCCCGTGAATTATTTCAAAATTTCAGCTTCGACCTAAATCGCAAAAATATTGAGCCCGCGAAAAATAAATGGTTTGAAGTATATGGAACTAATCGTAAGCACATAATGAAGAAGCACAACCTGTTTTCTGGTCAACACCTTTTTTGTATCTGTTCATCCCACGTACATTCATATAGAAAAATTGAAAAAAAAAGAACCCTGACAAGTGAAAACATTTTTATCTTCTACTAATCTGTTGATTTTTCCTCTGATCTTTCAGTATAATATAAACTGTGCCAACCTCGCAAATTATACATCACTCGCCAAACCGCTTTAAATGAATTGATAAATCAACGTTGCTTAATTACGACACAATTCACCTCAAAGAAATGGCTAGATACCGACTTTTATTTTGCCAACACATCCAAAAGACAACTTGCCTCAATCAAAACTTGTAGTTGAATTCCAAATTTTCTATTAGAATTGTCTTGAGCCGCCTTTTTTATATAATAATCCACTTCAAATTTTTCAGAAGTTCTATCGCCGCGTTTAGCAGTACAATTTTAGAGTTTCAATGAGCACATGCCAGACAAGTATAGCATCGGCTGAAACTGTCGAATTTGTCACAGGCTCTTTATGACACGAAGAAACGTTATAAAGTCGACTCTTCGTGTACCCTTCTACTCTCTTTCGTTCTCTGGAGACCTCTTTTGCTTTTCTATTTGAGGCATTTTTTTGCACGCGAGTTCAACAGGCCATCTTGTCAATAGCCCAGGGCGATTCCGTTACATCGACTGTCCGCGCTGCACCAGAGCACTCCCGTGTCGCTCTGGCAGAGCTGTGTATCCGACGTCCTGTGTCGCCACCAGTCTCCCCGCGTGATGGCGTGGATGTGGCCTGCCTGGAATTTGTCCAGACCTCTCAGAATTTTGTCCACGACGTGTCCCTTCGCAGTCAGTCCCCGTATCACTTCGTCACCTGCCTCTTCCTCGATGTTAAGGGGATCACTGCATTTGGAATTGATACGACAATAAGGCACTTTATGATAATTTAAAAAAATTCACCTCTGCTATGCATTGTCACACTGGATACTGTGCTATTTAACTCGCGTGTTTACAGCAAGTTGGTGTAGAATGTCAACATCGTTTCCGTTTTTTTTTGGTCTGTGTTTGTGTGTGTGTGTGTGGGGAGGGGGAGCGGGAGCGTTATTCACTAAAATTAAAAATACCATATGATGATTGGCTGTACTCCTCTATAATGAGGGGATTTAGTCAAAGGTACAGGTTTTTTTAAGACGCGCTATCAATAATGTCAATGAAACAATTGCTGCAGTAGAATGAATGTCCTACTAAAACTACACTCACCTTTCGTTTCAAACGTGCGCTTAAATCGTTTTCCCCTGTATATAATATTTTATTTCGTTTTTTTTCATTGCTTTGGAAAATGCAATCTATTTTATGGGAGGACCGGAACCTTGACGAACTGCTTTAATTTATTGTTCTTGTTTGTCTACCCTTCCGAAACGAGAAAACTTTGTTGACTCAATTTCATGACGCGTTACGTTTAAGCGAACGTTAAAACAAAAAATATGACCCTTTTGGCTTCACTTATCACATTCGAATTGTGCCGGAACTGTATTGAGATTACTACAATGACGCTTAATTACCCGTGAAACGCTCATGCTGGCGATGTCTAGGACGGATAACAGCACGTCCCATGATTATCTTAAATGCCTTGTTCACATTTTCTTTAAGGTAAAACGTCACACCATACAAACACAGTTGTAAAAAATACAATTTCCTGGAATTCCCACCAAAAGTTTATGTGTCTTTTTTTACAACATGTTATAAATCTCCAGTAATTTGTACGTTTACACAAAGCATAAAAGCATATTTTACGAGTGTATGACTACTTACTTCGGATGGACTTCCGCAATACCACCAAACTGCACCCGAGGTTCTTCGATCGCTTTCTGTGGGTCTAGACCGAACTCCAATGGACCTTTTTCACATACCGACGGCACCAGGCGGTGGCTGCACGAACTAAAAATCGAGGAAGGGACCTACCTGTGCTACCAATCGATAATGGGAGCTACGCTACCAGTTTCTTCGTTCTCTGAGCAGCGGGGCGTGCCCAACGCGCCGTCCAAGTGGGGCATCCGTGGCGTCCACTTAAACGTCGTGTTATTCTTTCCGTCCGCTTTCTTTTTTTGCGTAACACAATTATATGTATGCTGCAATTACGTTTGCTACTCGCTGATCTATAGCCTCCTTCCGAATTTCCTCGATTTTTGGTGCCAATTTCCGCCGCTTGGCATCGGGCGCTCGCGCGTGCGCAGAACGCTTCTCGGAAAAGGTCCATTGGTTCAAGAGCACCTGAAATAAATCAAAATTCCACCCTACGTTTTGGCCTGGTTCATCATATCCGGTGCGGTTAAATCCGGCGTCTCGCTTCATTCGAGCCTCTTTTCGCTTTACAGATTTATGCGTCCCTCTAAATGGACGAAAAATACTTGATTGTTTCATTAGAATGAGACCTTCCCCCTAATGCTCTATTGTGTTGTGAACTGCCTGATCAGGTCTATTTTCTTTCCACAGTGCGTGATGCGCGTTGTGCGACACATGAATTGCCCACACGACCTTGGCACTATTTTGCGTGTCCCTTGGACGGAGTGTTTAGGAGCGTCAAATTTTATTGTCCGCGTGGATGCTCCGAATGAGCGCATTCTACTGCGCTAATAGTTTTGATAACAGCCCCTTAATTAGGAACTACAACCAAATAATGAAGAGCAGTTGTTCGTAATGTACTAAACTGGATACGTATTTAACCTTTCGTCGTTGGAACTATAATTTTCTCATGTAAAATCTGGCACTTGTTTATCTCGTGCATTTTTGCGCGCGTATGTGGAAAAGTAGGTTCTTCAAAAACATGTCCTCAGTGTACGTTACATTTTGTAGCTATGTGGAACTTCCTGACGTACCCTTCTTTAAGTAAATAGCGTCGGTTGCGATAATTCGTGACCGCCTCATATGCTTCACCCTCGCCTTATAGGTAACTACATACGCAGTTCTTCACGACTCGTCAACATGAAGGGAACCATATTTCGTGCAGGCAAGTCCAGCGGTTTATCGACCTAATAATATCTGCCTACAGTTGGGAAAATGTTAAGAAAAGCAAGCATCAGCTACTCACCTGTAGAATAATTTGTGGCTGTGCGGTTCCTCCCATGGTCCTCATGACACTCATCCACTCTCCAGAGTTGGTATCCGTGACAATGACCGGCATGAGTGAGTGAAATGGCTTCTTGCGAGGTCCCGCGCAATTTGGATGTCCTGGTCGCGCGTTGAATCCCAGGCCCCGGCTCTGTAAAGGTCAACATAACGGCTGTAGCTTGACATGAATTAAATAAGTACGTTTATGTTTATGTTTGATTTATGATTATTATTGATGCCCACCAACAACAACATGCCTCCCAGGTGGCGCATCACAACACATATTAAAACGAGACACACACACACACATCAAACACTCTGGCAACGTGCAGACAAAAACACCGAACCTAAAGATGTCAGAAAACAAGATCACATATCAAATTTCATTATAGCTCTGGAGTTACCAAGTTTTTTTTTTTTTAACAGCTTAAAGGCTTCTAACGTGCCAATTGAAGGTTACGAAACACTAGTAAACAAAATTTTCATTCAGGTGGCAGGCGGAAGCTTGGAACGCCCACCAACATAAAGCAGTTCCGTTGAGCTCAAAGAACGAGAAAACAAACAAAAACTTAGGATGAATAATAATCTTTTGTACGACATTTTGCCATTAAAAAACTCTCTGCAAAAATAAGGAATCATGAAACGAACTGGAAGCTATCTGGAAATGTAACTTTGGAGGTCGATCCTTCTCCGTGTCTACACGCGCTGCTTTGAAACTTACGTGCAGTGAAACTGAGGAGAGGAGGAGGCGATAGTGTGCGGGGGCGTCAGAACGCCGAGCTCTGTTCGGAATGATTCGTGGGTAGACCTTAAAGGGGCAACTCCGGTCAGTATTATTTTAACTTTGGATTACGACTGTTCTCAGCTAAAGCAATGTCACTAAATTACAAGCCACAATTTTTTTTAATTATTGTGTTTAGTTTTATAGGTATCGCGGCTCAAAGTTTGATTTCGGGCATCTACGGCAAAACTGAATATATCTGCTAGAGGGATGGCAACACTGATCATTGGCCGTACGACAGCGACGTGGCGTCATGAAGGTGCTGCGCCGGTGTTCGATGACTAAAGCTGACCCGCTTGCCTTCCGCTAAGCAGCAGCTGGTCGTACTCTTAAAATCGGTTTTAGTGGAGTACGCTCTTGCACTTTGACGTAACATTTCGAATGTGATCATATTTAGTGCCCCTAAAGCGACACCAGCCATTTATTTTGGTTTGGTTTTCCACCGGAGTTGCCCTTTGAGCTAGCTGACTTCGTCTTCACCGCACTCGTCGAACGCGTTACAGCGCCAAATGCCTGCATCCGGCGTTTGACATTCGCATTTTTACGGGTTCGACGAGTGCAGTAGAGTCAAAGGCAGTCTTTGTAACCACTCGTCAAATCCGTTAGAGCGTGGAACGCCAGCGTCCGGCGTTTGGCTTTCGCATTCGAGCGCGTTCGACGAGTGCAGTGGAGACAAGGGTCCCTAGATTTAGGTCTACCCAACGCTACTAAAACACTCACTTTGGAAACTAACCGTCCACCGAGATCGAACTAAATACAATAAAAGCGTCGCGCTTGAGTGACGAGTCAAAACATGAAGGTCGATTTATATACCCGAAATCGGCACTGCGAGGTAGCGCCACCGGCCCTTGCGCAACTCAACCTGAACGGGAGTCAGAGTACCGAAACTACTAGGCTCGATGGCGCCAAGATGGCAGCTAAATTTTTCTGTTGCTGTGGCCATTATGGGAGTTTAGAAGGTATTCTTTTTGAGTACAAACAAACGGGGAAAAGCTTAATTTGTAGCAACTTTTATTGGAGATTAGTACAAAATGGCAGGCATGTCTCACCCACTGATCTCTATGTCTATTTGCTGGATCGCATTTGACCAGCTCCGTCTATGGACTGGAATACGGTCACTTGCGGCCATCTTTAGGTAGAGTTATATCATCTCTAGCCATAATAGTAATATGGCGGACAGCGCAATGCCGGCAGGCTGCCATAAAATAGCCGTATATCTAGTACACTGTACCGTGGGAGATATTTCGTGCTTGATTGAAGTTGTTCGACGAAGCAGATTCTTGAAACCCGGCGTGAACGGTAGCCTCGTCTTTGAGGACCCGGCGAAAGTTCTACGAAAGCGCAGCACCGGGGGAAAGCAGCGTAGCTCGCTTTGAAAGCAGACTCTGTACCGGCGTCTGCTTTCGATGTTAATTTCGATGCGACTTTCGACGCGTGCTGTGCTGCTTTTCACCCGGTGCTGCGATTTCGTGAAACATTCACCGGGTCCTCAAAGATCGGGCTACCGCTCACGCCGGGTTTCAAAAACATGTTTCTTCAAACAATTTCAATCAAGTACGAAATATCACCCACCCTATTTTGACGGCAGCCTGCCACCACACCGGCCAAAACGCTGTCTGCCATGGATGGATGACAGTGGCTGCAGGAGCTGTACCTTGGCTGGAGGTAATATAACTCTACCTAAAGATGGCCGCCAGTGACCGCATTCGCAGAGCGGGCAAACGCGATCCAGCAATTGTCATTGAGATCAGTGGTCTCACCGCGGATTTCAGGTGGTTTATCCCAACCTGGGCGCGTCCTAACTTTGTGGTGATTCGCGTCGCGGCCGGGAGACGGGGGTTGGCATCCCTGAAACCCTACCACCGTATATGTTTCGGCGCCAAAATGGCCGATTAAACCCAAAATAGAAGAGTCACAGCAGACGGTATCGAATGCAAACAGCCGTGCAGTTCCCCGAGTGGACGCTGCCGGAGAAATGGCGGCGTTGCGATCGCCATTAGTTCAGTTCTCTATTACAAATCGGTGGACATTTTTCAGTCTATGGCAGTTTTTGAACCGAGTTGTCCTAGTACCGTTTGTCTACCCACTAATCATTTGAATCAAAGCTTGGCGTTCTGACGTGCCCGAGCGCTCGAGCCTCCTCCTCTTCCTCACTTTATAGGCCCATTGTCCGGCGCTCAATGGTATGGTTCTCCGGTCAATGCAAGGAATATCTGAAGTATGCCCGTTTACGCTGATCTATTCCAGATGAGAGACATTCCTAGGAGCTTCGCTATACCTTTGAGTTTTTCGAGTGCAGTTCTTTATTATACGTTGCGTACCTGAACTGAGAAACCATGCTCCTCGACAATGGTTGTTCCGAAGTAGAGTGAGTTACTGCTGATGAAAGCGCAGGTGTTTCCTGTAATGTCTGCCGACGCGGTGAACACGGTCCCCGTTTGTTTCATCGTCGGCACATTTGTGGGTGCGTGGTACCTCCTTTTGGCAAGAAACAAAACAGAAGGAAAGTAAGTGTTGAACTTCGCTGCAACAGCCGTGAGTGGTTCGTAGTTGACTCGTGGGACATGAAAATCTTTAAATTGTGAACACGTTAAAGGGCGATTCCGCTCGATTCCGGAAATTTCGGGATTATAATTGATTTCATTTTAAAAGCACTATTAAAAGGCACTACGTCTTTTGCTGTGCAAAAGTGGGATATATTTTGTGGAATATTTATTTAAACATGAGTAGAAACCGAAACCGAACCTTCGGTCCTGTCGGGCAACATTAACCTCGGCCCGATAAAAACATGGCTAGCACTGGTACGAGTGGTGACGTGATTATCTACGCGACGACGGGCGGGGTTGTGGCGGGACACCTTTAAGGTGGACGTCTGCAAGGCGCAAGTGTCGGCTGCACCGCATTCTTCACCACGCTTTGGCGTCTACAAAATCCGACGCCATCTGCATAACTGCGGCATCAGTATCTGCACGTTGTGTGAAAGAAACTCAGAGAAACAACAATAACAGCCGGCGAGATGACGACGGCGTTTGTGACGTGCACGGGAGACGGCTGGACGGCCGGACGGCTCCCTAGGCTGAGAAGCGCGCTGCGCAGACGCGCCTATCAGGTGGACACCGTTGAGTAAACGCAACTGGCCAACGGAGAGAGGAGATCCTGCTGACGTCACTGTTACTCTTGCACGGAGAAGTACAAACCAGCAAAAAGTAGCAATGTTGATGGCGTTTGACTTAAGGTTGGCTGCGCCAATACCTAGCCTTGTCTGCGCAGTTGATTGGGCCTCCATTCGCGCGCTGGAGTAAGCCGATTTTGGTAACTTAGCGCGTTAAAAAGTTCGCCGGAGCTAAAGCACTTTCCGAGAGCTCTGAGTTGGGAGCGGTCTTCGATAGCTTTTCCCCCATGAATTGAGTTGTCGCACTTATCTTGGGCAGGAGTAAACTTAAACATTGGCGGATTGAGAGGGGGGGGGGGATAGATTGCGGATTTCCCCCCCCCCTTTCTTGAATTCCGGATCTGTCAAATTTTAGGGCGGTGGAAGGGGAAATAGGGGGGGGGGGGGTTCTTTCTGCACCTTTGACACGGCAGCTTATCCACCCCTGAACGTAAACCGCAATTATTTTGATAAATACGCCCAGAAATTGCCGCCGGGCATGCGGCGATTCTCTTTACCGCCTGTTATCTGTCTAGAGCAAGGATGTTTTAGTTGGCATGAGCTGGCGTCCTTATTCTCCATACATGGAGCGAAGTGTAATGAAAGTAGGCATGGCGCCTCGAAATGTCCCCTCAGTCTCTTGTCTATTGAGACCATACACTTCCTGTCTTTTTTTCTTTACTAAGCTCCCCATATTTTACCACTGTCTCGGGTAATTTTCCTAATGATTAGGAAACTCAGTTAACGGACGCCGCCATGAAAATTTGAGGCAAACATCCGCTTCGCCAAGGTACTGCCGTGGCATATATGGTGGCGACCACTGAATCGGTGTCAAACAGGTGAGATTTGGAGACAAACACTTGCCTAACCAGTACAAGTAGACGCAAAGCGGACGCTCTGGACACAGCGTTGGGGGCGTCGTCCAGTACGAGATGTGATGGCGCGGCTTTGGAAGGCAAGCGTGTCAGTCGTCGTACGCACGAACGCTGAAAATGGCACAGCAGTTTGGGAAAGCCGTACAAGCCTTGCTTCCAAAAGGTGTTCGTCTCCCTCCGCCGTGGTAAGAAGGCGGGTTCGCATCGAAACTTCTTTTGGTGCGCTGATCGTATCGAAAGCCAGCCGCCACAGCGAGCAGACGAAGCATAATGAAGGCACAGAGCAGACGTGACCTAAGCCTAACGTTGTCGACAGAGCGGCAAGCAGAAGATGGGAGCTTGGATGAAGACGCGTCGGTACGTAAGGCAGTCTGGGATTGAGTTTTTCTTTTCCGGCGTCACTGGGCTCGACGTCATGCCGGTCCTGCCCTATTTAAACTTCCTTGGTCAAGAGCGTCGTAACGTCATTGACGGAATCCGCGAGCCAGCTTAGTGCCGAGTAAGGGTCATCTAACACCACTGATGACGTCACGTTTTCTTGTTTTTCTCTCCGCTCTCGCGTTCTCCTACCGTCAACGCGCTTCCACGGGTGGACTGCTTTGACAATTTGATTGTCTATTACGACGCTCCTGCTAGAAAGATCAAAATAATATTTAATACACATAATTTTTAAGGTGTCTACATTATAACTTTTACTGATGGTTCGAGTTCAAGGATGTCTACAACTTTCCTTTCAGTAACGTTTAGACTGAAC
Source organism: Ixodes ricinus (assembly GCA_037355805.1). Taxonomy (NCBI): domain Eukaryota; kingdom Metazoa; phylum Arthropoda; class Arachnida; order Ixodida; family Ixodidae; genus Ixodes; species Ixodes ricinus. The sequence goes on from JAZHYW010006288.1 coordinate 67,510, forward strand.
TAGGTCATAATTTTTTACTTGTGGTCTTCCCTGGCTACAGAGGACTGTATTGTTTTTTTGTTTATTTTCAAAAGCAACAAGAAAATAAAAGGCACCATTACCTATCGAGGAGAATAAGATCCTGTCTCTTCCTCCCGTGTTCCTTGCTTATCATTTCAGTGATTGAGCCTGTCGCCGGGTCGGACACGCAGCACAACCCATCAGCGTAGGCCAACCTTAGGGCTTCAACAAGCAGATGCTGTACGTCTCCAGGCTTCTGTCTGACATCTAATGACACGCACGCAAGCAAGATAGGTTTAAACAGGTTGATCCAGATGTATTCCTGCATGTGTATTTCTCTATTCTGGGAAGACGTCTATTGTGGTATGTATGTTTTATTGTGGTACGCGTTTTTTTATATAAAAACACTACAGCTTTTTGTGATAAAAAAAGATATCACGTTTTCTTAATGAATGCCCCAGTGAATGCTCAATATTTACTCAAAATCAAGGATTGAATAATACGGAATGGTTTTCCTTAAGAAGCTAGTTTTTCTTATCCTTAAGTAAAATAAAATTGAAGGAGAAAATCAGCTAGTTAAAGGTGCATGAGATACCGAAATTTGAAAAATAAATGCTGATATACACCCTCACAATGTTCTAAAAGAAAAGAACCGCCGAAAAACCAGAGTAAAACAAGAAAACCTTTGATGTGTATATCGAGTCTCTGACATACAAACCACCGCAGCACAATCAGAGTTAGTGCTGCACAGAAATTTCGCGTTGTTCCATATATGATCTTGCAAACAGTACTTAATCTATTTAATTAGTGTAAAAAAGTTAGTTTGGTGTCATTTTGATCCGTCAAATTGGAATTTTACTGTGCAAATCAAAACCTTCGATGATGTTTAGGGCCTCCAGCAAGATGGCGCCCTGACTCGGCAATGGCACGGTGTGCACTGTCGTCCCTCGGTACGTCGTAGAGATTGGTGGCAAAGCCGCTGGTTCAAGCAAGTGATCTTTGAGATCTTCTGTGGTCATGACCCCTCCGGCAGCCGCCACCGCCTCTACTATGCTTTGAGCTACGGGACCCGTGTAAACAGCGCTAGGTCCCTCTTTCGCTATTTTCTGCAGAAAGGGAAACGTTTCGATCATTTAGTTTCACGTTAAGGTAAAAACTCGTTTTGTCGAGCAACTATAATTCATCCTCATTACTCGTACTTAACGGGTAACCAGCGACCTGCTTGATAATATTCATGATGCATGCAACGCGACGGCTCGAACAGGGGCCTAAAATGAATGACCTGCAGCTTAAGAAACAGCATTTTAATATATTTTGCTTTGGCTTGACTTATTTATACATGAGGGAATTAAGTTTGTACAAGCACCAAATTCATTAAATTCTTTACACAATTGCCTTTCGTTTGGTGAGAGTGAATAATCAGCAACATGTGTCTTTTTTCATTCTCAGCAGCGGGTCTTAACTACCCTGTCACGGACTCCCAAGCTCTCATGCTTGTTTCTCATCTTTAATTGCAAAAAAAAGAAACAAAAAAAACCAGATTTGGATATAACGTGAATTCTTCGCCATACGCAGCTACCACGACCACACATTACTATAGGGTACACATACTAAGCGTAAAGGAGAAGCTTACAGTTAACAGTCAGGCCATGGGAATGTTCTTGCAAATGTCTCCGGGGCTAGGCGTGAACTTGCCATCCTTCAAGAAAGTCTTTCCTCCGTGAAGTTTCGTAAGAATTGAGCGCGCCTTCCCCACTCGAGAGAACTGATAATACCTACTGGAAAACCCTCTTCGGCGAAATGTATTGCTGGTTGCAGAATATCGGCCACGCTTAACTGGGAGATTGCAAAAAGGGACAGCGATAAGCCATTCGTTTTCTAGGATGCGCTTTAGGAAAATCGACTTTTTCTATTTTTCTGTTTTTAGTAAAACTTGGACGCATAAATAAAAAATAAATAGGTCTACGCATTTTTTTTAAATTTTGTTTTAAAGCTAACCTTAGTGATGTAAACTCGGGGCTCGATTTCAGCAAAGCACGACTGAAATACGGCACTACGCGTTAGTTCAGCACACTTTTGTGCTGCACATCGCGTTGAAGGTCGAAGTCGTCATTGTTTCAGGGAAACAATTCGAAAGTGGCTACTCACTAATTACAACTTGATTTGAATTTCTGTTTTCGATATATCTATATTTTTGTTAGGACAACTGCACTCCGATAGGCATTTCTGAATCCGACTCGCAACTCGTCATATATTTTTCTTGCAGGAGCGAGTAGAGCTTCGATTTTCTGCTTTATTTTGCCCACAGGGGTCACATTATATAAAAGTACACACGTAAAAATATAACAACCAACAATCATAGGAACCGTAGATATATTTTCTAAGCTGTCCTTTTAGCCTATGTTTTACTCTTTTCGTTTCTTTGTTGCTTTGGTTTTCGTTTCTTTGTTATGTGAGCACCCATAGACACAAAGGCGAAGACAAAAGCACAGCACTCGTTTTTTAAATTTTCACGTATCTGAAACCAACACGCTTTCTTGATTTTCTATGTGCCTTTAGTTGGATGAAACGCATAGCAGCACTTTCCGTGACCCTTGAAATTTCGTTTTGTTTTAGCTATGTTCCCGAGACCCGACAACACATTCTCAGATAATTGTATCACGATCCATGTTACCTTTCCGCTTCCGAAAGCACGGACTGTGTCGAACCAACACTCGACAGCTCCTGGAACTGTAGCTAGGAGGCCCTTCGATCGGGCTTCGACGCTGGTGCCGAAGCCTTTGGACAGCAGGAGCTCCAGTGTCAGCATTGCCGGACTCCTTCCGCTTCCAAGAAAATTTGCCACTTCAGAAACATAACTAAAGTTCATTGATAACCGACACCTCAACTTTGCAGTCACGTGATTGGAAACTGCGTATAATTGATAGAAAGCAGGCAGTTTCTAAACTCTGATTGTTATTCGATTTCACGGAACGTTTTCTGCTAAACAGCAACAACTCGTCGTTTTTCTATTTGCTTTGGGTAGACTGCGCCACGTCATCAAGCACGTGCATCTTGCTTAGCTTACCAATCAACGTCGAAATGCCGTCCTATGTTTGGCAAACGAACCCGTACAACACCACACACAACGCGCAGAGCACGCTTTCTCTCTCTCTCTCTCTTTCTTCTTTTTTCCTAATAGATACATACATTAATCAGAAACTACAATGAAGTCTCCCGTCAGCTTTGTTTCGCACCAAGTAGGTTTTATTTTTATACATAAGCTAACAAATGCTTTGTAAACGTGGTCTCTCGCTAAAATCCCGCTATCATGGAGGATTTACTTGTATCAAAGTGTTAGATTTAGGAAGAACAAGGTAGATACCTGCCATCTATGCAATGCACCTTCTTCTTAGATGCATCGTAGAAAAGGCAAAAGCAGTCGCCGCCAACACCACCAGCGTACGGCTGAAGCACTTGGAAGACGGCAGCCATTGCAACAGAGGCGTCGGCCGCGTTTCCGCCCCTCTGCAGAGTCTCTGAACAGACAGAGGTGACGGGTGAGTTTTACGCACGCTTAATAGCTTTAACTCACTTATCAGTGTCATAGCATCTACCATAGAATCCAGAACCCTGCTTCCCCCGCTCACAGCGGGCTGTTTAGATACTCTGGTGTTCAATGTTGACGGGGCTGTACTAACGATCTCTCTCCCATGTTCTCGCCGAACTTCCCCGATAGAATTTCGCAGTTGCATTTGCAGTTAAGCAAAACACAGGAGTATAATTTATTGAAGGAAAGGACTGGAGTACGACAGCGCTGAGACATATTTATACGCGTCGAATTTGCAGCGTATGTGTGACTAAACAAAAAAAAAAACCGTTAGTCACGCCGCACAGTGCTCGAGCGCACAGAAAAAGACCTGAGCGTATCGGACGCTCTCAACGCAAGTGCTTGAACGGGCCTTAAGTTACGAACTTCGAAAGAAGATGAGAAATCGGTATTCACGAACACGTTCTTAAGCTGGAGGAGGAAAGCGACGTTCTCGTATGGAAAAGATAGAACTTCCGGTGGCCCTGAAGCTCCTGATCCTCCCAGTGCGGGCTGTTGCTATGGCGACATCGTCTTCGGCATCACGAACAACCAATCAGAGAGCTTGGCATGGTTTGGAGCACGTGAATTTTGAATGACAAACGCAGGAAGATTTTCGGCAGTGCTTGTCTGGGGATCGTGTGCGTGCAGTGAAAGGTCGAGGCTACCACGACTTAAACGGGCCCGAATGCCGAGGCCGGGGTAACCGCCTTCGTCGACTGCTACGAACTCGATCGCCACTAAGTAAACACAACTGTCATTGTTTCTAAAAGAAGATATCCCGCGCCGCTCGTTTGCAAAGTGGCGCAGATAGTAGCATATCGCCGCGGCGTTTTTCGCGACCTCGGAGATGCAGTAGTGAGCCGACGTCCAAGAAGACAAGTTTGAACGATAGTGTCAGCATGACTCACGTAAATATCTGTTTAAACTCAGAGCGGACGCGCGCGTTTGATCGAAGCGCTGGATTCGCAGTGTTGGACCATTTCTTGGTAAGCGCTTCGGTGCCAATCTTTACGATTTCAACTCGATGCTGTCGTGACACTCGGCAAAGAAAAGCTGGGTCAGCATCGCGTAGCTCCCATGAACTGTTCTAGATCGACGATGTGGACGTACCGTCGTGTCGGAAAAAAGTGGCATACTGATTACAAAATGTACATACCATATGTCGCGAAAAAACATACCATACAGCGTTTGTTCAAGTTCTATATCACACAAAACAAGGAGATAGAATCGATGACAGTCCCCTTTCGACGACAGCGTTCGTCACCGCGGACTCGGAAAACAAACGGATGACAAGGGGAAGAGACTGACCTCCTAATTGAAAATTGAGGTCAGCGATCAAACTATTCGTATACGAGAATTGTTCTCAAGGGTTGTGCTATAATATCCCTTCAGCAAGCCAGCCGGTCGTGTGCAGACGGTCTTGGCCAGGAACCGTGGGAGCCACGCTGTGTCTGAGCAGGTCGGAGTGCCTTGCTAGGCCTATATTTTGCCGGGGTCGCCGAGCTAGCCCTTACGGTCTCCTGGTCGGTGGGATCGTTGCCGTTGTAGCTTTTCCTGATGCCTCTGGATCCAGCATTCATGTCCGTCGTGGTCGGTTTGAAGTACTTCTTTATTTTTCTTGCTGCTTGAAGTCGGGAAGCGTGAGGCAGCACGTAGAAAAATAAGTGTCCGTGGAGTCGTCGCGAACAAGTAACTTAGCGACGCTGTCGGCCATGTTGATTTGGCCGTAAAAAAGTGCGTAAGACAACTCCAGAGCTGCCGTAGGAATCCATCGTAATCCGCGCAAAACTTACGATAGTTTAGTTTCGCGGCTAGGAATTTGTTCTTACGTTTTGACTTACGCACATTTTTGGCGTTAGATCATTTCGTGAATCTGGCCTCGGACCATGCTGAGGAGATAGGCTTGGAGTTTTCTTCGGATATGCGACACGTCTGTTACTTTTCCATGTCCCATAGAAATTGCCTGCTAGGCCGCTCTTCTCAAAAAAGATAATTTAAATTGGCCTACACTAACCAGCGTAGAGAGATCTTAGCTAGGGGTGTTTGACAAAACAACCAGTTTACCATAACTTGAGGTACAGTACCCATCTTTGGATGACCACCACGCGCGGGGCACTCTCTCCGACCGACGGGCGAAGCCGGCGCTTTGACCGTTGTTTTTGTCGCTCGACAAGGCGACGCTGTGACCCTAATTTTCTCCTGATATACGTCCTGAGGCTGCTTAAATAATAGTGAAAGTTTTCTCCTGGCAACATTGTTACGAACCTCTTTTTGTGTTCGTGTCTGGACAAAATGTCGAAGTCCCGAATAATATTAAAAGGGTGACAACATATTTTTAAACAAGTATCACTAAGCTCCTTACTTCAATTTTGAGTGCCTGATTTTTACTAAGTGCGACACGCGGTAAGACATCAATTTGTACCGCGCAACCACTGTTCTATATTAGTTTTCCAATGTTTCCGCTAGATCTGTCCTGGCAATTGCATTGTAACGTCGCGGTAGCGGGTCTGGAGCAGCAACTCGTTCGCGTTAGTTGGCAGATGCCTTTTTCGCCTGTTTAAAAACAAATCAGAACAATCTAGTGGTTTCTTATACAACGTATGTATTCTAAAGGCCACGGTATGAATTGATTGTAATCCTAAAGCCAAAATCAGGTAGCAACGCCTTTGTGGGGAACTGGACAAACTGAACAAAAAATAATAATATATTTGCAGTCCCTATTGAAAAATCCACCAGACCGGTTTGGTGTGTCGTAGTGTTTGCTGGTGTAAACATCAGACCGGCCTGGTGTGTTCTGGTGCGCACATCAAACCAGCCTAACCTGTTCTGTTGTACCCACCAGAACACGTTAGGCTGGTTTGGTGTGCCCATCACACCAACCTAGTGTGGTCTGATGTGCACACCAAAGCACACTAGGGTGGTCTGATGTGCACACCAGAGCACACTAGAATGGCTTGATGTGCACACTACACCACACCAGACCAGTCTAATGTGCACACCACGGCACACTAAACTGGCCTGACATGCACACCAGGGTGCGTCTGGTGAGCACGCATTACGGATATATGTCTGGTGTTGAATGAAAACATGTTTTCTTGTAAAATAAATAAGATGTATAGCGCTCAAACACCACATTTGATTTTATAAGGTGTTTAATTGAAGGGGCGATGCAACGATTCAGTTCGAATATGTACTTTGCGTAACCATGCTGACACAGTGTAACAAACGTTTACCCATACGCTCCAGCCTGATGCACAGCATAGAGGTTTGTCTCGTCAACAATCGTCAGCAGCTTGTCATCCATGAAAACTTGAAAATATTTCATTGGGCCAACAGAGGGTTCCGCAGGCTCCACAAAACACCTGTCTTCCTTTTGCCAGTCAAAAACTTGCGGCGGTGACCTTTGTTTCTTTCTTGACGTTGACAGAACTAGACAGACGGGCGTTCCGCCTTCAGTTTCGTTATCGCTTGGAAGTTCTGTTGTTAGGCCCTTCGTTGGCAAGTTCTCCTCGTCACCGTCACTCACTTCACTATCACTAGATCCCGCATCGGACACTGTTCCACTTTCCGGAATCAAAACCACACAGGGACGGTCGCGACTCCGTGTCTGGTAGAAAGATCCTCGATGGAATTTCCATCGGGCAGCAGTAGAATACGAGACCTAAAAGAAAAGAGCACCACGTCAAATTTTATCAGTAAACAAGTCAACATAGGGATGTACTAAACCACGCCAAACAGGAAGCTTTCTCCCGACAATTACAGCTGATTCCTCGTGCATAGGTATGTAAAATTCAGAGTGAACGCCCGCCCCTAAACTATCGCCCAACCTATTTACCTGGCAAAACATTTATCGGCTTAAAACTACCGAAACACTGCCACATCTAAGCACGGAAGGGAACACCACAGAAATCACAGAGCTACTATGCGACTTTTCTCTTAAGCCTGTTTCACATGCAGCGACTGTGCGAACAAAAATCGGTGCGACAGGGACAGCCGACGCAGCGAGTGCGATCGCAATGTTTGGTTTCACAAGCTCCAACAACCGCGCGATTGCTGTCGGAACGGCCGGCTGTTCGGGCACGGACGCGACGCGTTTGACATTGTCTAAGATAAAACAAAAAAGTCTTAATAAGCACAAATGTTTTAGGAATGCAATATGTAACTAGAAATTTCTAATAATTAAGCCTTGTGGCTAGCGTTACGTCCGGACGGAGCACTGAAACGCGTATACCTAAACCTCCAACCCCCCTGCCCTCCTCTCTTTCCCCCGTGAACCTAGGGAAGGCGGAGATTTGAATGTAACTTGGGCTACGTCGGACGTAACACTAGACACTTCGTAACTATGCATTAAACCAGAAGCTTTTATGTGTCTACATTTATTTTCGCGGATGATAGCTGGCTAATGAGCGGCTGGATGACGAAAAAGCGATCGCACCGACTCTTCGGCAAAATACCAACTTGGTGGAAAACAATCGCAGAGCCGCAGCGGCAGTGCGACTGCGATTTTAATCGCATATTTAATGGAAATCGCACCGATTTCGGGCGAGAATCCCAGCATATGAAACAGCCTGTACACGATACGCATATCTTGTTGGTTATTAAGTATATGCAGGGTCGCGGCGCGCAATGAGAATAAACGTAATGCCCGGCGAGGAGGGACGAGACGTAGCCTCCATAGCGTCACATCGCTGCTTTATTAGGACTAACTTCGAACGAGGGAGAAAAACACAGCACACAAAAAACAAGCCCTCGCGCGCTCCATCTGGTGGTGGTGCATGACACTTGCTAACACCCCCCCCTTCATGTGCCACTACGCCCATTACACATCTGAAGACCCCAGTGTTCACAAAGTTCACGGGTTCTTCTTCCATTGAGTGCCTTGGTCAGGGCGTCGGCACAGTTGTCTGATGACTTCACATACAGTGGTCTTATTCTTCCTTCTTCAATCTTCTCTCTTAAGAAGAAATGACGCAGGTCAATATGTTTGCTGCGCTCTGACGTCACTTGCTTGCTTGCAAGAGCGATAGCTCCTTGGTTGTCAACTTGCAAAACTTGTGGCTCAACGACGAACTCCTGGGCACCTATTTCGTTGAGAAAGTGTTGGAGCCACAGTATCTCCTTTGCCGCTTGGCACATCGAAAGGTATTCGGCTTCCATGCTGGATAATGCAGTGGACTTCTGCTTCTTGCTGCTCCACGAAATGGCAGCTCCAGCCAGCATGAAAATGTACCCACTAAATGACCGCCTGTCATTTGTATCATTCGCCCAGTCTGCATCACAAAAACCTTGGACACAGCCTCCTGTCTTCGTGTATGTGAGGGTGTAGTTCTTTGTCTGTTGCACATACCTCAAAATGTGCTTTATGCCGTTCCACATCTGCAAGGTGGGATGCTCACTGAATTGGCTCATACAAGTGGTTGCGAATGCCAAGTCTGGCCTTGTGCCTCCCGCTAAGTAAAGAAGTGCTCCAACCGCTTGTCGGTACTTGGGCTTCAACTCCCTGTCTTCATCGGCAGTAGTAGATCTCTGAAACTTCATTCCAGGATCAAGCGGTGATGCCGCCCCTTTAGCACTTGTCATCCCAAATGACTCCAAGATTTCTTCGGCATACGCTGTTTGGTCCAATGTGAGTGCTCCACCTTCACGTCGCACAACTCTGATTGACAAGATGTGGCTAACCTCTCCAAGGTCCTTGGTGTTGAATGTACGTCCAATGCTTCTCTTGAAGCTCTTGATCACCTCTTCGTCCTTTGCGAGAATCAGGAGGTCATCCACGTAGACACCTACAATGATGTTCCCCCCTGCTTGAAGTACACGCATGGATCCGCCTTGGACCGAGAAAACCCTTCCGTCTTCAGAAACTTGTCCAGTTCCAGGTTCCACTCCCGTCCGGATTGACGTAGTCCATACAGGCTCTTCTTCAAGAGACATACGTCGTCCTTGCAGTCCTCGTACTTCGCAGGTTGTTCCATGTACACGGTCTCCTTCAAGGTCCCATTTAAATATGCAGCAGTGATATCAACTTGATGAATCTTCCAGTCTCTTTCAACTGCTACTGCTAACAGTGTTCGGATAGACTTGAGCTTCACCACCGGCGAGAAGGTCTCCTTGAAGTCAACTCCTTCTACCTGAGAATAACCACAGGCAACAAGTCGAGCCTTGTAACGCTCTAGGTCACCATTTTGGTCGAACTTCTTCTTGAAAACCCACTTGCATTTGATGACTTGTTGGTCTTTTGGCCTTGGAACCATTTCCCATGTGTCATTTTTCTTCAGGTTGTCTAGCTCCTCTTGTATGGCTTTTCTCCATTCCTGCGCATCAGGCATTGAGAGTGCTTCCTCCACTGTTTGAGGATCTTCTAAGCTGCTTTGTCTCGTCAGACAACAGGTACGAGAGGGTTTCGGAAGTTGCTTCTTCACTGCCAGCCTCTCCGAACGTCTTAACACATTGGTGGTCTCTGCCACTTGAGGAGTAGGAATATCTTCCTCTTCCGAGATCTCGTCTTCGTCACAGTAGGTGGTACCATCATCACTTCTCTCTTCCTCTGGTTGGATCTCTTCATCAGCAGTGACTGTGATCAGGTCTACAGCACAGTCTCCGCCTTCTTCAGTGAGTCGACCTCCAGCCTCAGTCTTGCATGGGAAGCTGTTTTCGTCGAAGGTCACGTCACGACTGACGAAGAACTTATCGTTGCGCCAGTCCCAGAGTTTATACCCTTTTACTCCCTTTGGGTAACCCACCAGCACACACTCCACTGCCCTTGGGTCGAGCTTTGTCTTCCTGCGCTTGTTGTTGTCAACCATCCATACCTTGCATCCGAACACTCTTAGGTGGCTCAACTTGACCTCTCTGCCAAGCCACATGGCTTCGGGAGCCGCTCCGTCGAGTGCTTTCGATGGACACTTGTTGCGAAGGTGTGATGCAGTCACCACAACATCAGCCCATAGTTCTTTTGTGATGCCCGATTCAATCAGTAGGCACCTCGTTGTGTCCAGCAACGTTCGGTTCATCCTCTCAGCCACCCCATTTTGCTGAGGCGTTCTGGGCACCGTCAGCTGTCGCAAGATACCATGCTTAGCAAGGTATTGGGTGAATTCCCGGCTGATGTATTCACCTCCGTTGTCACTGCGTAGCATCTTCACTTTCGTTTTGTGAAGGTTCTCGACCATTTGTCTGTATTGGTCGAATCTCTCCAGCACTTCATCTTTCGTCTTCATTGGGTACACTACAGTGTATCTGGAGTAGTCATCAATGAACGTTACAAAGTAGTTCGACCCTCCCTTCGAAACAGGTGTGATCTTTCCAACAACATCCGAGTGAACCAGGTCCAATGGCGGCCTTAGCCCTCGTTCCACCAGTCTTCGGAAAGCTGTTTCTCTTCAATTTGCCGAGTGCACACGTCGGGCACTTCGCGTCTTCACTGCTTCTCCCACTTTGGCAAAGTTTTTCGACAGCTTCATGGTGGAGATGACCGAGGCGTCGATGCCACAAGGCAACGTCTGTCGCCTTTGCTAACTTCAACGTTGCACACGACTCGCTCACAGTGTACAATTTACCATCACGCTTTGCTGTGAGAATCAGGTCACCGTTGGCTTCACTCACTTTGGCCGTTCCGTTGCTGAAAGTCACGTTCAGTCCACGTTCCTCAATCTTCCCAACTGACAAGAGGTTACCGTCCAAGCTGGGTACGTACAGGACATCTCTAAGCTCGATGGGAATGCCACCGTTGTCTTTCGAGAGTTCAATCTCCACTTGTCCTCTCCCGAGAACCTCCATGACCTCCTTGTTTGCAGCCTCAACAGACGAGTAGCAGGACTGGAAGCTGGTGAATTTGGCCCTGTTTGACGTCATGTGGTCAGTTGCTCCACTGTCAAGGTACCAGATGTGTGACCTTGACGAACTCTCACCTCTGGCACAGAGAGCCTTCTTCGGTCCACTTGAATCTCTTCTTCTCTGTGAGCCGCATCCTTCGTCATCAGGACCCTCCTTGCATTCTCTGGCGATGTGTCCAAATTTTCCGCACGCAAAACACCGGACTCGTCGTTTCGGTTCAGAGGATCTCGTAGCAGTGCGAGTTTCTTCTTTCTTGCAAAATGTTCTTGCCCGTTATGTCTGTGGAGCTGACTGCTCTGGGTAGTGGGCTTGTTCTTCGTCATGAGGGCCTTGTTTTCTTCACTCTCATTTAGTTTGTCTTCTTCACGTTTGACTTGGCGCTTTTCTTCTACCAGCAGCCTTGCTTTCACCTTTTTCGTCGTGAGCGTTCCTTCGTCTTGCTCAAGATTTAGGATAAGTGGTTCATACGCTTCTGGCAAGCCCATCAGCATCACCAGTGCCACTTCCCTGTCGGTGAAGGCGTATCCTGCCGTTGAAAGCTTTCTGTGTAGATTCATTATTCGACCCAGGTAATCCTTCATGGTTTCATCTGTCTTCATTCTGGTGTTGAAAAAGTCTCTCATCAACTGAAGAGCATGCAGTAGGCCACACTTTGAATGTATCTCTTCCAATGTATTCCAGGCCTCACGAGCTGTCGAACACTCCCCAATGTCGTCCAGGTAGGTGTCTTCCACTACTAGGAACATGAATGTCAAAGCCTTGTTGTTTATCTTCCGCTCGTCGTTCGTCATTTCTCTTCCACTATAGCCAGGCTCGATGGCTTCCCAACAGCCTTTCTGGACGAGTGCCGCTCTGGCTCGAATCGCCCACGCATGGTAGTTTTCGTTTGAGAGTTTTGGTATCTTGAATTCGTCCAGCGACGCCATCGTATCGCTTTGCTTCGTCGAGAGCGGTTCGAAGTAGGCTTACCGCGATGAACTTGCGTTGGGTTCCCGTTGAACGTCTTGCGGCACCCAGCGAAGCAGGAACACACGTACTGGTTTGGCGACGTCTTTCACAAACCGTCGACGCAGTTTCCGCTTAGTTCACTTCTTCTTTTGCAGCACAGCCGAGCTCGTTATCCGCGTTTCCAGTTCCACACCAGCGGCATGGTTTCTCGTCGGCGTCTTCGTCGTAGTTGAGTCGCTCCTCAGAGGACATTAATGTCGCTCACCGCACTGCGCACCGGCATAGCGTCGTCCTGGGCCCATAACCTGTTGGTTATTAAGTATATGCAGGGTCGCGGCGCGCAATGAGAATAAACGTAATGCCCGGCGAGGAGGGACGAGACGTAGCCTCCATAGCGTCACATCGCTGCTTTATTAGGACTAACTTCGAACGAGGGAGAAAAACACAGCACACAAAAAACAAGCCCTCGCGCGCTCCATCTGGTGGTGGTGCATGACACTTGCTAACATATCTAAAATGTACTTTTTGCCCGACTTTCATACGTTTCAGGATAAAATACGTCTGCGCTATGGAATCCAGAACTTCTAAAAATGCAAAATTAACATATTTCAGAGCAAAGTACAGCTTACCTTTGTAACAGCAGGTCGAAATGCGTAGCACGACGCGGACAATACGCGTCCTGGGCGCCGCCATGCACATCGGAGCCGACGGAGTATCTGGAAGACCCCTGGCGGCGAAAATTCGAGCCCACGAAACCGAAACCAAAAAATGTATCTGCTAAGATACGTTAGACATTTCGTCTGAGTATTGCTTTGGGTTACAAAACACTATTATTATATTGAATGTATTCTGGAAGATACACTGTGCCTTAAAGAGATAAAAAAATATAATAAAAACGAATGGAAAACTTTTGTGTCGCTAGAAGTGGTGGGGATCGTCGACGGCGTGTGTACACTGGGCACTCTGTACCCGGATGAAGAAACGGTCATGGAAGCAAGCCACGAAGAAGGTAAGGATATTTCTTTGTTTCTTTTTGTGTTTGCTGCATTGGAAATCAGGAATTTCGTAATATTAGATCTGCTGAGACGTTTGTAGCTTGATCTTCAGTGAGCGATACGAGCCTGAATGTATTGATTTTCAGAAGAAAAATTTCTGGCGGCTATCGGTTCGAAAGTTTTGTTACCCAGCATAGCCAGCGGGCAAGCATATTGAGTTGTCATTTGGACACCTCTTTGAGTTGTCTTCACCACTTGTGGGATCGCTCTATATTAATCGCCGCCCGATCGGTATGTGTTTCGCTCGTCTCCCAGGGAGTGACACAACACAACGAGAAGACAACTAATCGGTTTACTGTACTTCCCAGTTTTCCGTCTTCGAGAGCTGGCACTCCGGACCCGCCGACCCTGGTTGTCGCCCGTCGTTCAGAGCTCGCAGTCGGCGTCCGTGTCCAGGCCTGCGGATCGTCCTTCCCACGCCAGCGCTGCGTAGGCTAGCTGTTCCGGGCTATCACAGCCCGAGTCTCGCTGCGGAACCAGTCCGGGATTGTCATGGCCTAGGCCGGTATGGCCAGGGCTTGCCGTTTCCGCCGTTCGTGATCCGAACCTCGCTGGTGGAACGCTCCGGGGATCGCCATGTGCCAGACCAACCAGAACGGCTGCATCGTTCCTGCCCGGCCCCAGCCTGGTGCAGCACGCTTTTCCTGTTTCCTCGCGCTCGCCCCCGGCTAGAATAAAAGGTGGGTAATTGGAACCAAACTCTGCATGCTAGAGAACAGTACGCACGTTGCAGTGGCTGTAATGTGATATGCAAGCCTGGTGTAAAAAGGTGACAGGCAACAAAATGTGCGTGAGAGAAGGATATTTATGCTTCGCATGATTTTTTTTCTAAAGAAAAACTTGTGCATCCTGTTTTCTGCATGCCGTCACATTTGTTACCAGACTCAGCATTAAATTTGGTTGCCGAAACAAACAAATGTGCTACGAAAATCCACTATTTGAGAACTCACAGGTTTAAAAGGTTTTGGTTGTGATTGCGTGTGTGCCGAACGGCTATGCCCACGTACAATTACGAGTGCCGCAACGGGCCAATGGGCCTCTCGCTTCTTGAAGGCCTGATCGCCTGATTCTCGACGGCACAGCAAAGCAACAATCGGCCTGGTTGTTTCTACCATATTTGCCTGTGTGGCTGTCTAAGTGACTCGTAAAACAACTTGTATAAATTTGTTATTTTGCCGAGTAGTCTGCAAAACGAGTTCGTCGGACCGCTTTCTAAGCCTGCACATCTATTTTCGTTCACTTCAACAATTACTGTAGAATTCACTTACTTGATGCGTCGCACTGCAGTAATCCACTTCTGTAGCCGTGTCGCTTCCCAAGATCTCGAAGGGAATCGGTATACTTTGACGCTTGAATCACCTTCGTGACTGTGGCAGTCTTTCACGCAGCAGTAGTGACGTTTATTTTTGGGGGGAACTCTAGGAGTAGGCGAGATGTCACAGGAGCCCGGTGAGGTCGTAGAGACATGAAGCCGGGACTTACTTTTAAGAAAAACAGTTCCCAAAAAGGCTCACGCCGATCCGAATTGCCAGATTCACACGTGGTTTCTTAAATGCACCCACCCGCAATCCCCGCGATCCTCGCTGTCCTGGCCCATCCAGTGTTTTATTTGGCAGCCGCTAGATGACGCAACTTGTCGTGCCAAACTGCATTGCCGGTTAATGTTTGGGTAACTTTCAATGAGGGGAGGGGGTGGAGTGGAGTGGAGAGATTCGTATTATCGAGATTCTGCTGTGTTTGCCTGCCCCCCCCCCTCGCACACACACACACACAGTGTCGTTGCCCAAGGCGCCTCTGACTGTATGTTGCAAAAGTTAATGTGTTTTGATCTGTATAAAAGCAGAAATTAATTTACTGACAGAGTGACAGTGCTGGTGGGCCCGAATCTAATTATGTACTTGCAGGGCGACTTCATTTCATGACTTCTTTATGCAGCATAGCACGAGACAGTCATTGCTTACTTGACATGCGAGTAGTTGCAACGACACGAGTTGGTAAGGTTGGCAGTATTGCACGTGAATAAATAATATCTTAAAGGTGTGATTTCAAAAATTAGTCTTCATTTATTTAGTGCATAAAGCAGCCTGGCTGTGGCAACATCATAAGCAACAATACCACTTTAATGGTAGTGACCACAGCCCTTGTGTCACCTCACTAAAAGTACCGCAAGGAAGAGCTGACATTACCTCCACAAGTTTGAGTCATCATAAATCAAGTTAAAGCGATTGGCTGATGATCTGAAAATCCTAAAACAAGTGAGAGCGATTTGCTGGTGGAGTGAAATTGCGAAACATTTTCAGGGCATGCATTGCTGAAATCTCGCCCTATTAGCAACTGTAGCATACATTTTGTTTGGGCATATGCATGCTTTCTGCTATTACTACAAAAAAGAAATGGGGTTGAATGTTTTGACTAACATAGCTTTTTAGCATAGGGCTAGATTGACGTTGTGAAAGAATATTGTGCTTTATTTATACTGCATTGCATGTCATTTTGGATATGTTCTGTGGCTATCTTTATCTTTATTAAAGCTACAGTATGTCCTAAGCGTATAAGCAAATCAAGACCTTGATGTTACTCGTCTCTCTAACCTTCGATTTGCTCTCCTAGGTGCTGCTGTGGCTGCTCCACCTGGTGAGGCCGTGGCCTCCTCTTGGCCGCCTCTGTTTGCTCTCCGGGATGGTGAGGTACATACCTGGGCCTACAAGGCATTTTGTCTTTTGTTTTCACTTCATTGACTTATTCAGGAGAACAGACTAACGGAAGAAAAAACAAGGACACAAACAGGCAGGCACACAAAGAGGCAAACACAGGTACTGACTTACAGGTGCACTAAAGACGTTTCTGAGATTGTCTGTTCTTGGTGATAACTCGTTCGACGGGCTCTAAGCATTCTAAATATCCCAAAATTATGCTCGTTCGATTCCTATTTTCCTACTAAAAATTAAAAAAAATTGAAATAAAAGAAGATTGTTCACGTCCTGCCATTAGACTAGAAGGTGAACTATCTTCGAAAAGTGTACATGCGGATGAGAGTGACATCAGTGCTATCTGATAGCCGTGTCCCACAAATTACAGTTTAGCAGTGCCTATAATACCTATCTAGGGGTTAGTAAGCTAGCCCGCTTCGCTAGTATAGACTAGTAAAGAAGACAGAGGTGAGACATATTGATGCCTATTTCTGAACACAGAAAGGGAAGGTAGTGAGTTATGGTGATGGCACACTCATTCGTGTTTTCTTTTTCATGTCTTGTCATGGAGTGGAGCCAAAGGTGTTTTTTGTTTCACATCGCTCGGCTGCCCGAGACTGCACATATTTGTACAAAATAAGGGAGTGCACAGCAGTATACTTCTTTCGTACTTTGCAATGTTGAATTTAAAAATTGTCAAATGGTTCATTAAAGGGTACCTAAAATATCATATATGTGAAAAGCTTTCATGAAACAATTTTTTTACATCATTATTAGTATTTGATCTGTACAGCAGTAATGGACCTCCTTCTTAATGCATATTCCAAAGCTGAAATTATTTCTCTTAAAGGGGCGCTCGGGAGCTTTCTAAGATGGCCTATTTATGGCCGTAACACATTGTGTGCTCTAAGCATCCCAAAAAGTTTAGGTTACAATCATGTGCCGCTTATTTCACTAATAAAAATGTGATAAAAAATAGTGAATCTCAGACGTACAAATGGCGCCACTGAACCCGGCCGAATGTACGCGAACAACGAATGGGGCTCATCAGACAATCCCAAGCGATGGCTTTACGTCCGGACAAGCAGCCGACCAGTCCTGCTCGTCTGCACGGGAAGCCCTCGCTTGCAATTGACTGACGAGTGTCTTTCGCCGTTGCACCCTATTCGCCTTGATTCAGTTCAACCACATTCGCTATCTTTGATCCCATTTTTTTAATAGTGAAATAAGCCACACATGATTGTAAGTTTTGGACTTTTGGGATGCTTAGAGCACATAAGTTGAGTTCGGAACATAAATAGGCCATCCTGGAATACTAGAGAGTGCCCCTTTACTTTATTTCATTTTTTTATTTATATATATGTACAATTCAGCATTTCAGTGAAACAAAGCAGGAACATGATTGCAGACGAAAGTGGAGAGCCCATTTGTGTTGCCTGTATTTCTCCACTTTTTGTGCATTTGCTTGACAATGTTACTCACTGCAGATTCATCTTGGACCTGGCATCAAAATGCGAGAGGCAGCATTTTCCACACGCCGTGGAAAAGGCTGCCACCCCTGGCCGCTTTCTCAGAATGGTCAGCCGATCACTATGGGAGCCTGCAGAGCTCTTCGACAGGAGTGTGTCAGGGCAAGCCTGCAGGCGTCTCCTCTAGGAGGGTGTGGTGGGAAAGAAGCCCCTAACACACGAAAAAATTGACGCTCTGACAGGTGGGTATTTCTGATCAACCTGGAAGGGCACAGAATCTGTCGTGGCTGTGCTGTGCTTAGCTCTGCAAATAATGTGTGTATAGTGTGATTGTCGACGTTTAGCGCACTCAAAAAACTGTCACTCAAGCATTCACACACCCAAGGAACACAACTCTCACACAGCGCTCACTAACAACTTTGTATTGCGTGTTTAACTGAGGCTTCTACTTCTACTTCAATTTGAGACGATTTGCAAATAGAAAAAGACGAAATATAAGAGTCGAAAAATTCCCGTCTAATGCTTATGCTATTTTGCGGCTAAAAAATTAATCTCATTTTGTGATAATGTTATCGACGGCGTACTAACACATTTGTCCTCTAGTCGTATGATGTTCTCGGCTTCGATGATTTCCCTTGTTAATTGGTTTACACTTTTGCCCAACACGGTGCTGTTGTTGAAATGTGCGACACACCCACAATCCCGACAGTGTATCCCTAAGTGGCCAGAGTTGGCCTTTACAATGTTGTTGTGTTCTCGAAGGCGGTCATTTAGACGTCGCCCAGTTTGTCCAACGTATTGTCTTCCGCAGGAAAGGGGGAGTGAATAGACAACCGCCTTTCCTGTATTGCTGTATTTTGGGGCATACTTAGGCATGCCCCAAAATACAGCATCCACACCTTTGGTGCTATTGCATTTCAGAATGCCTCAGGCATGCCCCAAAATAAGATTTTGGAATTGCTTACTCTCTATCTTAAATCCACCTTTGCTGCCTGGGGTGGACACACTTACTTACAAAAGAGAGGAGTGTGCATAGGTTTGTGCATTGCACCTGTACTTAGCGTCCTATATCTTGCACACCTCGATAGGATTCTACAACAGAGGTTAGATGCCAAAAAAGTAGTGTGAGTGCTTAAACACGTGGACGATTTTTTTAATTTTTTAGCCACCGATGAAAACAATTGTTCAAGCTTGGTGGACAACGTCCTCTCGGCATTTAAAGATTGCATGAGTCCCCTAGAAATCACCCACGAGTTGCCGGTTGAAGGATCCTTAAGATTCTTGGATCTCCGACTGGTGGAGCTACCCCACCACGTCTGGTGGTTCTATGAACCCAGGGGTAAAAAACCACTCCTCCCTTTCAACTCCGCGCACTCAAAACTCGTCAAAAGAGGCATAGTGCGGTCATGCCTTAAGAGCTCAATCACAAAATCGTGCTCACATTTCATACAAAAGAGTTTTGACGGGCAAATTGCAAGACTGAAGTCCGCAGGGTACCCTGTTTTCTTATTGGTGTCAGTGGTCGAAACTATCCTTAAAGAAATGAAGCAAGGGAGCTGCGTCAAGCAAACACACAGCGACAGGACAAGAAGACCAGTCATCGTCCCTTACATCCACAATTTTTCCCACGGCCTTAAGAAATTAGCGAACAGATTCAATGTTGATATCGTGTTTTCAGCACCCATTAAACTGTCCAGCCTGTGCAGAAACGTCACCACACCCTCAAATCCTGCAATCTGCTGCTCCAAGAAGCATAGAACCATCTTTGTGCCTTGCGTTGAGGGGTTGTCTATTCATTCCCTCTTTCCTGCGGAAGACAATACGTTGGACAAACTGGGCGATGTCTAAATGACCGCCTTCGAGAACACAACAACATCGTAAAAGCCAACTCTGGCCACTTAGGGATACACTGTCGGGATTGTGGGTGTGTCGCACATTTCAACAACAGCACCGTGTTGGGCAAAAGTGTAAACCAATTAACAAGGGAAATCATCGAAGCCGAGAACATCATACGACTAGAGGACAAATGTGTTAGTACGCCGTTGATAACATTATCACAAAAATGAGATTAATTTTTTAGCCGCAAAATAGCCGAAGCATTAGAAGGGAATTTTTTTACTCTTATATTTCGTCTTTTCTATTTGAAAATCGTCTCAAATTGAAGTAGAAGTAGAAGCCGAAGTTAAACACGCAATACAAAGTTGTTAGTGAGCGCTGTGTGAGAGTTGTGTTCCTTGGGTGTGTGAATGCTTGAGTGACAGTTTTTTGAGTGTGCTAAACGTCGACAAACATGAATTACCAACTCGCCCAATCTGAAGTTCTAACAGCTTTAAGTATAGTGCGAGTTATAATTTACTACGATTTGAGATATTTTTATGAACCTATTGTTGATTTTGCCTTGTGCAGCACACATGTACAGTCAGAGGCACTATGAGGTCAGACAAGGTGAATGCGGGCAGACCAGAAGAAATGCCGCGTGGGGTGCAGCGCTTTCTTTGCACATTGGGAGCGAGGCCACGATGTTCGATCTACAGTCAAACCCGATAATATAGAGCCCGGTCAATTCAAACTATGTGTAAATGGACTGGTAGCTGCAATAAAAATGCATAGCGAAAAATGCAATTACATTGAACGAAAATTGCAGCGTCAACCCATAGATCCATCTGCCAAGAGCGCTGTTTAGCTCTGCAAGCTGGCTTTCCCCATCGCAGCAATAATCCTTGGGGAAAGCCAGCTTGCAGAGAAAGCTGGCTTTTTTCTTTTGGGTGGCCGCGTCGACCGCCCAGAAGAAGAAAAAAAATCTCTTTTGCGGGGGAGAGGGTGAGCCGGTAAACGAAGAAGCGGCCACTAGATAGCTGCGGTGAGCGTCCCTCATGACGTACAGATGCCCCTTCGAGAGTAAACTACTTTTCTAAATGTGGCGTGCCTGTTCGTTGTCAAATTCATTAAAACTTTTATAGAGAATTGCCTGCTATATCGAAGTGGTAGACGGTTTTTTGAGAGTTCGATATAGTCGGGTTTGACTGTATTATGTTGCCCACAGGTAGGGGAAGCAGATTGAACGCGGGAGGGTGGGCCGAGTGATAAATTGACTGATTATCAGGCTGGACACGACAGAACTTCCTTGTTTACTGTTGTAGTTGTGATTTGATTATTTTAAGGTTTTTTTATGAATAACTGCTCGTGTATTTTTTATGCACTGTAGGTTTTATCATGCAATACCAACTTGCCCAAGCCATCATCTTAGCCATCCAGATGTGCTGGCGAAAACGGCATGGAAGAAAAGAGCCATGGACAGCCCTGTGTGCAAGGGAATGTGCGCGAGTGGTGCGTGTCGGGAAAAAATAAAATAGTAAGTTTCATCCTTTTTGTCTTTGTAATTTTGTTTCATGGCAGAATGAACACCTAAACCTTTTGAAAAATTGGTGTTCTTTTTGCAAAATATGCTAGCTGTTGTCATCAGCAGTCCTTTCTGCATCCAAATTATACCGTGCATGCATGACCAGGTCACCCCTAGATCGGCCGGGTCACATCAGAACACACTTGACAGGTGTCACGTCAAGACATCAGAACACGCCAAGACATCAGAACACACCAATACACTAGAACACACCAAGACACTAGAACACGCTAAGACACTAGAACACACCAAGACACCAGAACACGTTAAGAACCGTGTCTGAATTTCCGCTCTGGTGTAAACGTCAGAAACACACCAGACCCGGGCTGGTGGATTTTCAATAGGGGTCTTTGTGGATTTGTCAACATGCCCTTCAGCATTAACAAACTTAAACGTCGTGTCGCAAAAAAAAAAAAAACGTGTGCAAAAAAGGCTTTGATTTGTTGCATTAATTTTTTTTGCCTAAAAATGTCAGCCGGTTAGTTTAAGGAACGGCGAAGGCTCCACGGGTGGTCCATTAGCACTAGAGGCACTTGGCTTGCGGGGAAGCATTGAGGTAACACTTCCCGTGGTAAGCAATCTTGAGAGGCAGGCATACTTTACAACGCGAGCTTCGGAACGCGCGTTTTTAGCCGAGAAAATGAGAACTAGCGTTTCAGGCCGGGAGAGCGCGGTGGTTCAGGCAGGCACTGTTGACATCAATCTTTCTCGACCATGGGGGCACGGTAAAACGGCAACGTCAGACCGGGTCTGGCGGAATGAATGACAGAGCAGCCCAGTCAGCGCTATCCACAGCGGAGTTGAATGTCTGAGTCGCCTTGCAAGTTCTAGGTATAGTTCGCTTGCACCCGAGCCACGCCAGACCTTTGGCAGTGAGATAAAGGCGAATCTCGGGGTTTCACGCGAAAATGTAAAATATTGCCCCAAGCTCAGAAGGTGAGCCGACTGGTTGTGGCCTTTCAGTCAGTGGGAAACGCCTACCTGACGAAGCGTCGAAGGCTTGTCGGTCCAAAAAAGGAGATGGGCCAACAAGAAAATTTTCGTGGAAACTCAGAAAGTGAGTTTAGTTTGCGCTGGAGCTCGAGTTAACGCTCAGTGTTCCAGCCCAGTCAAGGAACTCCGAGAGACAATGTCCACGCCATCAAAACTTAAAGGTGCCCTGATGAGGTTTTTGGCATCACCTAAATAAGGTGGAACTCGGTCTGCTGGCTCTGAGCATCCCTAGTAATCCCTAAATCCTGACGATACCCGGCCAATTTCCCTATTAAAAGAAATCAAACATCGCAACATACCGAGGTCATCTTCGGCGATGAGAGAAGCATGTTCCCAAGCCAGCACCACTGTCAGCCAATAGCAAGCGAAGGATCCTCGAGCCTCCGACCGGTGGAACCGCGGAGTGATATCTCGAATGTGCGCGGCTCGATGCCGCACACAGTTCGGACTACGATTTAACCTAGCGAGCGCGCGCTCGAGCTTAGCTTAACAAATAAAGCATCACTCCCGCAAAAAAAAGAGAAAAACAAAGACATTTACGAATTCTGACACGCAGAAATTAGGGCGAAACTCTAGAGGGTAGGGAGGGGAGTACAAGGGGAGGGTGCTCCCCTCCTCCTCCTCCGCACCCTCTGTTCCCTCCTTCTTTCCTCCTCCTCCTCATTCGTACGCTCCCTACTCCCCGCTTACGCTCCCCTCCTCCCACAATTTCCCCGATAAATTTAGCTGAAAAATTCACGCCACATGACCTCAACAGCAATTCTATTCCACGCTGTTGATATCTCTGCTGTTCAAATGCTGTTGAAGTCACGTGACGTCAATTTTCCCGCTAAATCTGGTGAAAAAAAACTGAATTTGTTGACAGATGAGGTGACACCAAGTGATGTGACCTCATTTTTCAAGCTAAATTTAGCAGCGAAACTGAATGTGAGTTAAGGCCAAGTGACGTCCATTTTCCTGAAAAATCTAGCAGGGAATTTAATTGTTGTTTAGGTCACGTGCGGCAATTTTCCTGCTAAATTTAACGCGGTTATGCCGACGCCGCGAAACCGGCAAACGGGCGCCTAAGAGCTGCGCTCTAAAACAGAGTTCGCTGCATTTGAATTTCATACGTATATTGCAGTATTATGCTCCCTCTCCACGAAAAATTAACATTTTTCGACTACTCTTACTTGCTTCTATCATATACAAAATCACACAGATTTTGTAACTACAGTGTTTGAAATCTCAACGAAATGTCGCGTTTTCATTGGTCACACGTTGCTCCTAGCTGCCGGCGCAATGCTCCCCCCTCGCCGGTGATAATTTCCATCTTGTACTGCTTTTTATTAGGGAAATCGGCCACGCATCGTTGTGACTTATGGACTTCTAGGATGCTTCGAACCCGCAGAGTGAGTTATTGCAATATTTAGGCGATCTCAGAAACATCCTCAGGACACATTTATTCAAACGAGCCAGCCAAGCTCGGGTGTTATCTTGGATAAACTAACATCCGCGCACCTCCTCCCCAATCCCGCATAGGGGAAGTTACCCTCTGCAGTATTCTTTCGGTTATGTATTTCCATTCGCTACAAAAGTATTAGTTTGGTTATTGGAAAGTAACTCCCAAGTCCAATTGAGTTAGTCTTCGACGGCCAAGGAAGCTACTCAGTCTTTGAGAAGAATCACCCAGCTCCACACAACGAAGTTCGTATCCATCCGGACCTGGCAACCCGGACGGCGCAAGGCGACAAGCGAACCCGTACTGTGATGCTACCCAATGTTCCGCGCGCTCATGACGTTTGTTTTCAGGTCACACCTGGTTTTACCCGACATCTCCACATTGCAGACGTTTTCTTTTTTGTTTCGTATTTCGTTGCTTCTTTTTTGTTGTTGTTATTTTCTGGTTTTAGGAAGAGGGAGGGATTAGGTTAAACCTGGGCAATTTATTTAAGAACGAATAAAATTTTGCAATTAGCGGTATCATATAAAACTACCTGAACGTGTAAGGACCCCACTTACAAGCAAATCCCTATACTGTATAATGTTGATATATATATATATATATATATATATATATATATATATATATATATATATATATATATATATATATATATATATATATATATATATATATATATATATATATATATACAGGGTGTTTCACGAAAGGTGGACAAATTCGATATTGCGAAAACTACGCGTCGCACCAAAAAAGGCTTGTGTCGTATTGGTCCTTGGTCAGGGGCCTATTTAGGAAAATTATTAAAGTCCGAGATAATTATATTGTTAATTATTTTTGCGTAATTAACTTTTTTAATATTGGGTTTACGGGCAGGATTTCAATTAGAAAATTGCTCAGCATCATCAAAAAACACTAAATCAACAAATTGCAGAACGATAGAAGGCACGCGAAGCATTTTACGGCTTTCTGGAAAACCGTACAAATTCGACGGGTTTTTAAGTTTCGGTTTGTTATCGGAGCGCATCTCAGCCCCGGCGGCACCGCGCCCCGCGGAGAGATAGTGCAACCAGCCTCTGCTGCGTCGCGCGATGACAGCGCAGCTGAGGTTGGTTGCACTATTTCTCCACGGGGCGCGGTGCTGCCGAGGCCGAGATACGCTCCGATAACAAACCGAAACAAATGTCGAATACGACATAGCCGTAAATGCTTCGCGTGCCTTCTATCGTTCTGCAATTTGTTGATTTAGTGTTTTTCGATGACGCTGAGCAATTTTCTAATTGAAACTATGCCCTTAAACACACTAATAAAAAAGTTAATTACTCAAAAATAATTGACGATTTAATTATCTCGGACTTTAATAATTTTCCTAAATAGGCCCCTGGTCCAGTATCAAGAAGACACAATCCTTTTTTGTTGCGACGCGTAGTTTTCGCAATATCGAATGTTTCCACCTTTCGTGAAACACCCTGTATATATTCTAAAAGCGGCGATAACAAATGCAGTTTCTCTTTTTAAAAATCGCCCTTACAAAGTATAAAACGGACAATTCTAGGAACGAGTTACGCCATTCTCGTTCAGAAACGCTTCGGTTATAAAATGGAACCCTGCTAATACGAAACTGAATAATTGAAAGAGGGGAAAATAAGAAGTAAACCTGCGCGCGTATGATCCCGTTTCTGCGATACAGAAGTGCATCAGGGAGAAACATTCCGCTCAGGTGACCATTTGCGTTTGAAGTCAGTTAGGTCCCCCAGCCTCAAAAGATGCAAAGCATTTTGCGGGCTGTCGAACTTCCCCTCTGTCAAAGTATATCCGATACAAAACACACGGGGAGTGGGAGTAGCGCCTGTCGTCTAGATGACACCCGATTAGAGGTTGCACGGTCACGTGGACGGGACAGGGTGCGATGCTGTTTTCCAATTTCCATAGGTCCCCCGAGTCACAGCCTATTACTTCTTTTTATGGGTCGTCAAAGTTGTCGCTCGTGCCATAGTAGAGACCGATTGGCACATTTACTATAAGTAAACTACAACCGGTGAGTCAGTATTTTTTTCTTCTTTTTACTGCAGCATCTGGAGCCGTCGTACACTCGCTAGGGTGATATTACGGCTTTTCCGTTTGCCCTCTTGCCCAGCCACGTAGTTCACGCACCTGGTAAACGGTTTGAAATAAATAAACGAGGCATGAAACGTGAAACACGTAAAAATACACACAGAAGAGGCAAACCAGCTGCGTGGCGACAGCAAAGCCTTGTTTTCCCGAACTCCGGAAATTCCCCAATTGAAGATGGCGGTTTACCGTCAAGCTGACAGTGCGCTGGAAACCACGTGCTCGCTGACCAATCAATCGCCTGATTTTCATCCTGTGAATGGTGCCGCTCTCTGCGCTTGAGCATGGGCAGGCAGTCTGATAGCATGTTGCAAGACCGAGCGTTGACTGATCCAACGAGCGCCTATTTTCCACCACCTTGTCAACTTCGTGGTAGACATTGTGTATACACAGCATTCGTGTAGCGAAAGCTGGCGCTTGGAACTGCGACGTGTTCAGTTTGAAATACCAGTTCTTTTGGTTTTAATTGTGACTGGCGTATTCGCGTTGTTCCTGTGTGCATACGTGTAGGCACTACTGCGTGATGCACGCGATAAGGAGCACATATTATCAGTCACACTTTAATGGTCAAATTATGCCTTTGCTGTTTCTAGCGAAGATATCAGATGCCATTAAAATGTAAACTAACATTCTAATATCTGAAAATGCATTGCATACAGAACATTTTACTGGTTTGGTTTTGCCGCCTTCAATCTAAAGATATTTGAAATCCCCGTCTAACTAATGATCATATCTAGGGATGGTGATGTTCTCACACAGTAGCGTAATTTAAAACTATACTTCATCTCACGAGTTCTGTGCTGCGCTATCAATGGAACAGGCACGAAGGTGTAGTTCCGTAAAATGTGCCGTTCACACGAGACCGCGCGCGAAGCAGGCAACCTCTGAAGGCGCGCGCTCGCAATTGTAACTTCTGTAAGATAGCACAAAACTCCTGACATATGAAAAATTTCCCCTCCCCCCCCAGAATAAAATACAAGCATTTTTAATTAAAAAATAAACTATGCGTCGCCGAAAGCTCATTCACCGCCCAATGTAGCACTCATGTTCCAAACAGGTGCCGAAGTTTCAGAAGTAACCACTATCTCATTCAAAAGTTATAGGTGATTTCTGACAATTTTAACGGAAAATGGGACCGGTTTTCTTTACACGGAATCATTCAGCTCCATGTAGTCGAGAGCTCCGCCGCCTGCCATTTTCCCATAGAAAAGTTCACAAAATCCCTTTAACTTTTGTTTAAAATAACGCTTCGTTCTAAAACTTTGGCTTCTGGTTCCGACGGTTAGCGTAATTTATGGGCTGACATGAGAATTCGGCGATGCGTCGTTTACTTTAACAAATAAAAGAAAAAAACGTTTACAACTTTTCGTAACGCCGAATTAGAGCGCAGCTCTCGAGGAGGAGGACGGGGTGGTACGGAGGGGAGGGTAGTCCCCTCTTTCTTCCTCGCTAAATTTAGCGGGGAAAATTTTCCGCTATATTTAGTGTAGACATTTTACCTTCGTGACGTCACATATGACGTCACTAGAGAAAATTCAGCCATATTTTTTCTGCCAAAATTAACGGAAAAATTTTCCCGCTAAATTTAGCGGGAATATTGGCAATGTTAGATGCGTGTGACGTCAACCGCATCCACGTGTGACGTTATGAGGGTAACCCTCGTGACCCTCTTGAGGGTAACCCTCGTAACCCTCGCGAGGGTAACCGTCGTGATTCTCGTGAAGTTAACCCTTGTGACCCTCGTGAGGGTAACTCTCATAACCCTCGTAAGGGTAACCCTCGTGATCCTCGTGAGGGCAACCCTCGTAACCCTCGTGACCCTCGTGAGGGTAACTCTCGTAACCCTCATGTGGGTAGCTTTCGTAACATCCAAGAGGCCAAACCCCCGTAACCCTCGTGAGGGCAAACCTTCGTAACCCTCGTGAGGGTAACCCTCGTAACCTTCGTAAGCTTAACCCTCGTGACCCTCGTCAGGGTAACCCTCGTAACCCTCATCAGGTTAACCCTCGTGACCCTTGTGAGGGTTACCTTCATGACCCTTGTAAGGGTAACCATCGAAACCCTCACAAGAGTAACCCTCACGACGTCAGACGTGCCGTCACGTTTGACGTCATTAGAGAACTTTCCATAACGCAACGCGCGGTTACACCGACGGTAACGCCAACGCCGAAGCCGACGCCGACGCCGACGCCGACGCCGACGGCGACGCCGCTCAAGCGGGAAACGGGCGCTTAAAAGTTGAGCTCTAAAAAGCATATACCTTTAGGGGGATTTTTTGGGGAAACGCACCCACCGCCTACACCATGTGGTATAGGAAGTTTGTGCGCTAAGGTATCGCCGGTTCAAGTTAATTCTCGAGGCCTACATAATTACCCTGAAACAGAATAGCTGCAGAACGTTTAGAACGAGGGCAGTGAAAACTCACGCGAAGAAACCCTTACCTAATGCGGCCGTCGTAGCCAACACTTCGTTGCTCACAGCCGCACCTCTCAGTGCCAGCACGGGAAAGCGAGAATATATCTTTCGACACGGTTGACAGCAGCATGTTGCCTTGGTGGATATCTTTAAGAGTGTTGAAAAAGCTTTGAATGCAGGCATTGCTGGCGACGAAACTAACAGTATAGTACCGCTCGAGATGAAAAATAAAGCCCTTTTAAATAGACCTTCGATGAGGCCAACTGCACAGTTGTCGGTGATACGCACTGCGGCTTTAAGGTATTTCCGCAGCAATAACTCCAGCAGCCGCGCGTGGCTGACACATTACAACCCAGTTCCACAACGCAGAAGAGTATTAAATTGGGTGGGAACAAATACAAAAACACGAGACTAAAATACGTCGTCGCAGCAGCTTCAGTATTTTTATTTGAGATGGTACGAGCAATAGAAAATGATTCTAAGTATTAACAAATGTAACCAGATTACTCTTAGCAGAAAGCGACAGCTATTCATTTATTTATTTATTTCAATACCCTCAGGGCCAACGGCATTACAGAGGGGAGTGGGTTGTATTCAACAAGAAAAATTTTACAATGAATAACTTAAAGGCCAAGCACATATTAGTTATGAAGAATAGAAAACAGAAACAGCAGTTTAAAAAAAAATCATCCACCTGGATCATGGCGATGGAGGTGGGAAGGCCGTTCCAATCCAAAGAAGTTTTGGGAATGAAAGATTGTTAAAATGTGTTCGTGCTACATAGTGGTACACCTACTTTATGAGGATCATCGAGACGGGATGAAACATAGAAAGGTGTTGTGAGGAGACGTTGACTGAGGAATGAGTTAGTGTGAAATACTTTAAGAAAGAGACACTAACGGGAAACCTTTCGGCGTGAGGCAAGACTAGGCAAAGATAAGTTAGATTTCATAAAGGTGACACTAGCACTGCGTTGATAATTACTGAGCATAAAACGAGCGGAACGATTTTGAACAGCTTCTAGGGTGTTAACAAAATTTAAAAGGCTCGGGTCCCAGATAGACGACGCGTATTCAAGCTTTGAGCGTACAAGTGTTCTATAAAGAGTTAATTTCAAAGAGGAGGGAGCTAAAGAAAAATTACGTTTTAAAGAGCCAAGCATGCGATTAGCATTACTAATAACGTATCCAATATGTATTTTCCAGGAAAGATCAAATGTTATATGTACGCCCAGGTACTTGTAAGACGATACAGAAAGTAAAGGAACATTGTTAAGACAGTAGCAGGGAGAAACTGAATGATTACGAGACACTCTCATTACTTTGCACTTAGTTGTGTTAAGCTCCATATGCCAAGTTTCACACCAATGAAGAATAACGTGAATGTCTGTCTGAAGCTTGATAACATCTGAATCATCATTAATTTCACGGTGAATGACACAATCATCTGCAAAAAGGTTAATTGAGGAAGAAATGTTATTTGGCAGGTCATTAATGAAGATTAAAAACAGAAGTGGGCCTAGTACAGAACCCTGAGGCACGCCGGAGGTCACTGACGCGAGCGGAGATGTATGGTTATTGGCGGTAACGAACTGGAATCGGTTAGTAAGAAAGCACTGGACCCAAGCCAGAACGTTAGCATCAATGTGACGGTTATTCAGTTTCAACAAAAGTAACTCGTGTGAGACTTTATCGAACGCCTTCGAGAAGTCCAAAAATACGCAGTTTATCTGGGACCCCCTATCAAGAACAGAATGCAAGTCGTTAGTAAATAATAAAAGCTGGGTCTCGCAGAAAAATGATTTTCGGAATCCATGTTGAGCCGCGTTGAAAAACATGTTAGACTCCAAAAAAAAAATGAACAAGCTGAGAATAAATGCCATGTTAAAGTATTTTACATGGTATGCTAGTACGTGAAATTGGTATATAGTTGTTAGGGGAATGTTTATCACCTCCTTTGTGCAACGGAACCAACTTCCCAATCTTTCCAGTCGTCTGGGAGGACACCTGAGATCTAGCGATTGGGTGAATATTTTTGACAGTATGATGGAAGAATATACACTTGTGTTTTTGTTTTTTTAATTTGGAGTTAATATTATTGACACCAGCACTGGATGATAGTTTAAGGTTATCGATTATTCGAACAATGCCAATGGGATCAATTTCGAAATGTTCCATAGGCATGAAGTTGCACCGAGGTAATGAACAAGGTGACATGTTACTTGCACTGGAAAAAGACTTAACAAAAGCCGCGTTTTAAATTTCAGCACAGTCTTCACTAGGTATAACACAATCATCCACCCTGATTGAGATTTCGTTCGAATTGTTATCACCAATAATGTTCCAAAGCTGCTTAGGATTAGTAGACAACATATTCGGCAAAGTCTGATTAAAATACACAAGCTTCGCATCGTGAATAGCAGATTTGTAGTTCCTTTTTAATACTCAATTTTCGGTGTTTTGCTGAGAGAGGTAGAAGTATCAAAGTAGTACCTAGGTATACAATTCACGCACAATCAGTCATGGAATGCTCACGTTGTTTTTTTCGCTGCTGGAGGGAACTGTATATAAAATTCCAACAGACGAAACTTCAAAAACTTTCCTCATATTGTAAACAAAACAAAAATTGTTTTGCTTTAACATAAGGTTCATCCTTGAGTATGCCAGTGTGATGTGGGATACAAAAGGCAGCTATCTAGTAAGAAAGATTGAGCAAGTACAAAGCAGAGCGGCAAAAATATTTTAAATAAATTGCAACTAAAGAGGAAGAGTCACAGCTATTAAAAATCAATTGCACCGGGAATCACCGAAGTTCAGAAGACATACTCTTTTAAGTTTTAAAGTTTCTTTATACCACATGCCATAGTAAAACCGGGATTAGTAAATATAAGTTCATTCTCCCACCCAACTTCGTATCTCGCGGATTAGACCACTCAAAGTAAACAAGAGAATGCTGTATACATCTCGAACCAGCATCTTGAAGTACATTTTTTTCCTTACACCATAAAGCATTGGAGTGAACTTCACGTTGAAACCATCTCTATCTCGTCTAATTTGATTTTTATGACAGACTCACGCGTGAGAGCTTGGCAGGCTGTCATGACTAAGTTCTTTTGGTAGTTTTGCGTTAAGTTTTGAACTTGATGTTGTGCTGGTATACATATCCTTTTTGATATGTGTTTGGTGTGACTGACGAATAGCTAATGAATATATATATATATATATATATATATATATATATATATATATATATAGAGAGAGAGAGAGAGAGAAGAGATAGAGCGGTCCCCGCTCGAAACGTTGTAATAAGCTTCGAATTAGTAACTCCGACAGTACGCATCTTTGACTTATTAACTTTTCCCGGTCCATTGTTCTTATATTTACCTTACTTCACCTATATATATATATATATATATATATATATATATATATATATATATATATATATGTTAGCGCAGTTAACAACGTATTTTGGTTGTTCGCGCATTACAGCGCGCCTCGGTGATTTCGGTTCTGCACGGGGCTCGCGTTTGGCGCTGACTCGTGCCCCGCACAATTTCGAAGAACTGCGAACAGATCGACCGGTCCGGCCCGCCGCCTGTTTCTGATCCTGCTTTGCAGTCTACTAATTAAACCGTTCATGGGTTCTATCACCGCCAACGTCTCCTTCGCCCTCGTGACATCTGATGGAGGTGCGGGGTAGCGTATGCCCCGGACGCCTTCCGTCCGGTGCTTAGTCGGCGAGGACTGTTATCTCGGCTTACAAGCCGAGATAACAGTCCTCGCCGACCAAGCCCCATTGACGTCACTCTCGTGCACTGCAGAAGCCACCACCTCCAAGGTCTGTCCCCGGAGTGCTGATTTCTTTCGTTAAGAGGACAAGAAAAACAGGAATGGCCAACAACCGGGAAGAATCTGCACTACCATCGCTTGTTATGTTCCAATGACCAAGGGACTTCCTTCTTTCACGGGTTTCCACAAAGAGATGCTGACGACTGGCTGAAGCAGTTCGAGCGGGTCGCTGCCTTTAACAGGTGGAGTGCTGAACAAAAACTCAACCATGTTTTCTTCGCGCTAAAAGACTCGGCAAGGACGTGGTTTGAGAACCAAGAACGCTTACTGATAACGTTGGACGCATTTACCGCTTGCTTTCTACAAGCATTTTCTACGGTCCTACGGAAAGAGCGAGCTGAGCTGCTGCCTTAAACATGTCTTCAGCACTCAATGAGACAGTGGTGGTCTTTGTGAAAGAAATGAAATGTTTGTTCCGGCGCGCCGACCCCGACATGGCCAAAGACAAAAAGCTCCGAATCCTTATGAGGGGAGTGACAGAACAGCTCTTCGCTGGACTATGTACGCAACCCTTCAAAGACTATTGCAGAGTTCGTCACTGAGGCCACAACCATCGAACGGACCCTTGACATATGAACGAGGCAGTATGATCGAAGGGTGCCTGCGATTTCCGCCACCTACGCCGAGCTTTGTGGAGTTGGCGCCCAGACGTTGCGGGACACCGTTGGAATCGTCGTGCGCGAAGAACTGCCGAAGCTATTCCCAACGACGCAGCATCCTCAGGTCTCGTCCTTGTCCGAGGACAGACGAGAAGAACTGCAGCAGGCGTTCAGCTCAATGTATATTTCCCCAGAAACATAACGACCCTAGGCTATGACGTACGCTGCCGCTGCTCGTAGACCTGCCCACCTACCGAACCCCCAATGGGAACCACCATCAGATCACTGCCCGCCTCCCTCCAGCAGCTTTCCTCCCACCCCACGACGCCCTGTCACGCCTAAGAGCTAAATCTGGCGCACGCATGATCGCCGCCCTCTCTGCTTTCACTGTGGAGAAGCCGGTTACGTATACCGCTTCTCCCCATTCCGCCGAATCGGAGTTCAAGGATTTTCTAGCGACGCTCCACGCCCCCGGGTTTGAGAGCGACCACAAGAAATCAAACACTATTTAACTGTGCCTGGGCGACGACTTCGGCGCTTCTCACGGTTTCCATCGCCTAGTCGACCTGTTTCGCCACAACACCGTCCCTCTTCAGAAGCCGCGAGACGGAGGTCGCCCAGCCCCGGTAGGAAAACTGAGGGCAGCAACGCCTGGAGTTGGGGTTACTGTACAGCGCGGTCATGAACATCCTTCGAACCGCCGCGATTCGACGCCACGACGCCCTGCCGACCACTGCCGACCTGAACGTATCTTTCGACGGACGCGATATAACAGCTCTCGTTGACACGGGTGCTGACTACTCCGTCATCAGCGGACAGTTTGCTGTAGTGCCAAAGAAAGTGACGACCCCTTGGGGCGGCCCCCTGATTCGTACAGCGGGAGGTCATCTTGTCACCCCTCCCCCCCCCCCGGACGATGTAAAGTGAGGGTTACAATCCGCAAGTTCAATTATCCTGCGACATTCCTCATCTTGCAACAGTGCTCGCGGGACGTTAACCAGGGTATGGATTTTCTTCTGGAGCACAGCACTGTCATCGATCTCAAATCAATGTCAGTCACATTTTCTACAAAGCACGCCATCCCGCCCAACGTCCAGCCGACCTCGCTGACGTTACTGGACGAGTATGTTACTTTACCACCCCGCTCAAGTGTCCTTGTCTCTGTCACAGCTGCAGTATCCACCGATTACGAGGAGGCGTTGAAAGCAACAGATCTCTGCTCTTTCAACGAGGAATCGTGATTGCGAGGGAGTCGTTTGTCTCCAACAAGGTCAAAGGAATGTCTTGCTAACAAACTTCACTTCGGAATGCCAACACCTCAGCCGGGGAACCTCACTCGCTTCCCAAGAAAACACCGTCGAGGTGAATAATGCTCTGACCCGCTCCGATACACCCTCGACAATTCATGTGACGGAAAAGGCTGCTTCCGCATTCGACGTGAACCCTGCGCTGTCCCGGGAAAAACAGGACCGACTAAAGCACCTGTTTCAACCGCTACCACGACTCCTTCTCGTCGTCTTCGAAAGTCCAGTAAACCCCGATTGCCAAACATCGAATCATAACACACGAGGACGTACGCCCCCTCCGACAATCATCTTATCAAGTTTCATTCAAGGAGTGCGACGCAATTCAACATCAAGTTAATGAGATGCTCTCCGACGTCATTATCTAACCCTTCAAAAGCCCCTGGGCATCGCCTGTCGTTCTTGTGAAGAAAACAGGTGGCACCCTCAGGTTCTGCCTTGACTATTTCCGGCTAAACAGAATCACCAAGAAAGAGGTGTATCCTCTGCCCCGAATTGACCACACGCTAGACTGACTTATCACGCCAAGTACTTCTCTTGGGTGGACCTCAAAACGGGATATTGGCAGATCGAGGTCGACGTGAGGGATCGGGAGAAGACAGCTTTCATATCCCCCGACGGACTGTATGAACTTAAGGTCATGCCCTTCGGCCTCTGCTCAGCGCCAGCACCGTTTCAAAGAGTTATGAACACTGTGTTGGCAGCGCACAAATGGCAGACCTGCCTCGTGTATCTCGACGATGTTGTCGTGTTCTCCACGCACTTTGATGAGCACTTACAGAGTCTGGAAACTGTACTCGAAGCAATTAAGTCTTCAGGACTAACGCTTAAGACGGACAAGTGCTGCCTCGCTTACGAAAAAACTAAAATCTTTGGACACATCGTTAGTGGAGGCGGAGTTCATCCTGATCTTTAAAAAACTGACACTATTGCGCGCTTTCTGCGGCCAGCCAACAAAACAGCCGTTCGTAGGTTTCTAGGCATTTGCGCTTATTACAGAAGTTATGTGAAGGGCGTTTCTTAACTTTCCAAGCCTCTCATGCGCTTGATGCACGCTGAAGTCCCGTTTGTCTGGGAGCGTGAGCAAGCAGAAGCATACCGGAAGCTTCAGCAGTGCCTACAGTCGCCCTCGTTACTGGCCCACTACGACAAGAGGACCGAAACAGCAGTTCATAACGACTCGAGCTCTGTAAGCCCCGGCGACGTTCTTGTTCAACACCGCAGTGGACTTGAGGAAGTTATCGCCTATGCCTACCGTTTCTTGTCCAAGACCAAGAAAAACTACTCCACGACCGAAAGATAATGCCTCGCCATCGTATGGACGATTTCCAAATTTCGCCCCTACCTATATAGCACGCATTTCAAGGTCATCACTGATGACCACTCTTTGTGTGGGCTGGCCAGCTTAAAAGAACCCCTCCGGACGCCTCGCACGCTGGAGCTTGAGGCTGATGGAGCTAGACTTCATGGTTATACACAAGTCGGCACGGAAGCACTCCGCCGCTGACTGCCTTTCGCATGCACCTGTCGACCCACCGCCCGAAAACACGTACGAGGAAGACGCTTTCCTAAGTGCGAGCAGTGCTAGTACCTTGGCTCAGCCAGAACGAGTTGATCCAGACCTAAACAACGTTATCGACTACCTTGAAGACAAAACCACAAACAGTTGCAAGAGTCTTCAAGCGCGGCGTAGGCCCATTTTGTCTGCGAAACGACATGCTCGTAAAGAATTTCGCCCTAAGAAAGGCACAGTACCTACTCGTGGTCCCCTCAGCCCTCCGCGACAAAATCCTCCAAGCGGCGCACGAGGAGCCAACATCGGGACATCTGGGATTTACGCGTACTTTCCGAAGAATCCATGAGCGCTACTACTGGCCACATCTCGCTACTAACGTCGCTAACTTAGTACGCACTTGCCGAGAACGCCAACGCCCAAAATTGCCGCCTACAATATTTTCAGAACCGTTGAAGCACATAGAGCCGCCCATGCGGCCCTTCCAACAAGTAGGAATGGATTTGTTCGGTCGTTTCCCTGCGTCTGCTTCCGGTAGTAAATGGATTATTGTGGCTTCCGACTACCTCACCCGCTTCGCCAAAACACAGGCCCTTCTCAGTGGCAACTCTATGGAGGTAGCATGATTCTTCGTACATGCAATTCTCCTGCGACATGGTGCTCCCGAGGTCGTCATCGCAAATCGAGAAACAGCCTTCACGGCCGAGCTCATGTGAGCCATTCCGCACTTTAGCCAAACCGCCCACCGCCGGACAACTTCTTACCACTCCCAAACAAATGACTTGACTGAGCGCCTTAACAGGACTGAGTGCCTTAACAGGACTCTTAACAGGACCAGCCTCTGCTGCGTCATGCGATGAAAGCACAGCAGAAGCTGGTTGCACTATTTCTCTACGGGGCGCGGTGCCGCCGGGGCCGAGATGCGCTCCTAGAGCAAACCGAAACTTAAAAACCCGTCGAATTTGTGCGGTTTTTCAGAAAGCCGTAAAATGCTTCGTGTGCCTTCTATCATTCTGCAATTTGTTGATATTGTGTTTTTGAGGATGCTGAGCAATTTTTTAATTGAAACCATGTCCTTAAACACAATATTAAAAAAGTTAATTACGCAAAAATAATTAGCTACGCTAAGGGTAACTGCAAAGAAAAAAAAGTTTTTTTTTAAACAGCCTAATTGGGACAAGCATGTCAAAAAACAATTTTTCCGCCAGAAAAAAAATTTTTTACAGCAATATTTATTGCGTGAGACTGATTTTAGTTTGCGGCTATTTCGTCCGTTTTAAATCGCGCGCCACGAAGTTGGGATTTCGTGACGTCAATCCCAATCGGCTGGTATACTTCTCATTGGCTAAGAGTTTGATTGACAGCTTAGATCTTGGTTGTTAAACCTTTGTTATATGTTGCAATTTCCTTTTGAGCGGCATATTTCCTTTTGAGCGGCATATAATCAAACTCTTAGCCAATGAGAAGTATACCAGCCGATTGGGATTGACGTCACGAAATCCCAACTTCGTGGCGCGCGATTTAAAACGGACGAAATAGCCGCAAACTAAAATCAGTCTCACGCAATAAATATTGCTGTAAAAATTTTTTTTTCTGGCGGAAAAATTGTTTTTTTGACATGCTTGTCCCAATTATGCTGTTTAAAAAAACTTTTTTTCTTTGCAGTTATCCTTTAAATATCCCGTACTTAAATAATTCTCCTAACTCGGCCCCTGGCCCAGGACCAAAACGACACAAGCTTTTTTTTTTCTTGCGACGCGTAGTTTTCGCAATATCGAATTTGTCCACCTTTGGTGAAACACCCTGTATATATATATATATATATATATATATATATATATATATATATATATGTATGTATACCGGGTGTTTTAGAAAACGCAGGCCAAATCGCTCCTGCGAAAACATTTTCCGCCGGTGCCGTGATTGGAGAAGCCTCAAGCCTAAACCCTATGCACTACACAATCTATACTACGTTAGAAATATCAAAGTATAATATTGTAAAACATTAGAGTAAAATACACTTCCTATTGGAAACCTAGATTTTTAAAAGCGAAATTTTATATTTTTAATGCGAAATTCATGTAGATAACATAACAGAATCATTTTTAACGTATGTAGAGTCTTAAAACGCAGAACCAGTGCATATACCTCTAACGGAATGTATTCTGGGTAAAAAAAAAGTGTAAAAAAAACGCCACGCAAAAAACAAAATTGTTTTTTTTTATTTAGCGTGTTGAAATTGAACGAAAAGTGAAAACCTTTTTTGTTTTATAATTTATTTCTCAGTACTCGTACGTGATTAAGACACAAACTTTACATAATGTGGAAGGCAATGTAAGGTTCTACGTGTGGTATTATTTTAAAAACCAAACTAAACATATTGGAAACCCTGAGATTGAGAACGATAAAAAAAGAAAACGGACGAACACAATCAAAATCAACACAATCACGAACACAATCAACAATAATTAGGGTTTTGTTGTGTTCGTCCGTTTTTTTTTTATCGTTCCCCATCTCAGGATTTCCAAGATATCGATTAATTACCAGCTCGCCTGCACTCAATCACTGCTTACAATTCTACACATAGTCGACTAAAAACAAATTCGCAGTTTAGGTCACAGTTGTTTGCGGAGGCATGTTTGGGGATTTTACAAAAATATGATCGACGAATAATAAACAGTAGTTGAAATGTCGTTTTACCGACTTGCATATGTATCACAATAAAAAATATAGAAACTCTTTGAATACTTTGAGATTGGAGAGCGGTTCAAAAACGCGACACACGAAAATCGTCAAAACCCACCATCGGCATTTGCTCTTTTTTAGCATATTTAGAGGCTTAAAGCTAAGAACCAAGGCAAATACCTCTAACGGAATGTATTCTGGCTAAAAAAAGGTGTGAAAAGAACGCAAAGTAAGAAAAATATTAAAAATATTTTTTTTTTGTACAGCGTGCTCAAATTGATCGAAAAGGGAAAACTTTTTGTTTCATAATTTATTTCTCAGTACCCGTACATGATAAAAACGCAAACTTTGATTAATCTGGAAGGCAATGAAAGTTCTACATTTGGTATTAGTTGAAGAGCGATACTAAACATAGTCGACTCAAAAAAAAAAAAAGAATTCGCAATTTAGTGATTTCGTGGAGGCAGGTTTGGGGATTTTTACAAAGATTGAAGCGACGAATAATAAGTAGTAGTTATAATGTCGTCTTTCGTACTTGCATATATATATCACTAAAAACTATAGACGCTCTCTTTTGAATAGTTTGAGATTGAGAGTGAGTCAGATACGCCACACGCGACAATCGTCAAAACCTCGTTGTTCTTTCCCGCTTATTGAGATTGTTTTTCTCAGAAACTAAATATGTCAGGACATTAAAATAAAAAGGATTGTTCTGCTTGGAACATGCGACACAAAATATAAAAGTTTGAAGCACAATAAAAATACGACTGCCACTCGTTGCCTGAATGCAAATGAAACCGCCCATATATACAGTTTTTTTTAAGCTTAACAGAATTCTTTCTTAAAAACCATGAACGCTAGAGTAATGCGGTTTGCGCAGGTGAGTTATACGTCCAGGGGGACATAGTATAGGGGAATAATCGTAATCATCAGTCGGCTAATTAGTTAAAATTTGTTAATTAACTTTTTAATTAATGAAAATAGACATATAGTTCTAATCGGAAACTTGCTCGGCTTCATCAAAAACCACTAAATCAGTAAGTTTCAGACAGACTTTCAACTCGTGAGAAGCGTAGTAGTCCACTAAAGTTACCGCTCGTGGACCAGGTACAAGGCTGGGGCTAGATAAGAGACGGAAAAATTGCGCGGCCGCCTTACCGCAACCGCTAGCCTTGTACCTGCTCCACGAGTGGTAATTTTAGTGCACTACTACGCATCTCACGCTCTCAAAGTTTTTCTGAAAATTACTGATTTACTGGTTTTCGTTGACGCTGTGCAAGTTTCTAATTAAACAATGTGTCTATTTTCATTAATTGAAAAGTTAATTAACGAATTTTAACTTATTAGCCAATTGATCGTTACGATTAGTCCACTATACTATGTCCCCCTGGCCGTATAACTCACCTGAGGGGACCGCGTTAATTCTAGCTTTCATGGCCTTTTTTCTTAAAATTTTGTTAAGCTTAAAAAAGAAAACACAGTGATTCATGCCTTATTTTCTTTCGAATTTTATTTAGCAGCGCGCTTACGCAGTTTTTTATTGTCCTGTTTTGATACATGTGTAGTGCATTTCCGTTTTCGCACAAATTCCCCCCCTCCCCTTCTCCTTTCCCTGCAATGATGCCTCCGGCGGTGCGGGGTGACCAGAAATAAAGAAATAAAAACACGGTACTGAAATACATCATCACAGTAGCTTCAGTATTTTTGTTTCGTCTCATTTTTTGAACCCATTTTGTGTCAAACAGGATGTGCGTTTTTCCAAACCCACAAAGCCTTCACTTTAAAAAAAAAAAAGTAACACATTTGTTTTTTTTGCGAAAAAGAAACCATCTATTTGAGTCAAGCACTGTTTACCTTACGATTTAATGGTCGCTACTGTAACTATACTTCGTTTCAGCTAAGTCCGACGCTGCCGACACTACGAGCTGGTGGGACCAATGAAACTCTGTCATAAGCGCAAGTCACTGAGCCTTCCCCGTACATGATTGGCTCAGCGATGATACAACACATTCAGAAACATGACGAACTCCACGTTTGTGCGCTTTTGACGCTCTCTGATTGGTCCCATGAGCTCGTAACGTCATCTGCGCCCGGACATAAAGTGAAACAAAGTATACATACCCATCTTTTATTATCGGATCTCTTGTAGGCGATGCCCTGTCACGTGCACCGAATCTGGCGACCTTTTTTCTTTTTTTGAAACCTGCATGTATGAGTGTTATAGGCACCTCAGTCAACGAAACGCTAACGCAGTAATAACTCTTTTTAGTGATAAACTCAAACAGGTAAACTGAAAAATCACATATTCCGCTTCGATTAGATTCAGGCGTAGGATTCAGGCAGAGAAGATAAATAGACAGCGACTTTTGGTCACATCGCCTCTTGGTGGATATGAAAATACAAGTCATTTTATGTTACAATATTGGACGGGGTAGGGCTGGTCAAAATGAATGCCTTCTGGATCATCGACTTCCACAGGCACGCGTGGTTCACTCTGTTTCCTTCAGTGATCTGCGTTTTGTAAACAACGGGGAGACGTGACGACTAAACTTTTTTTATTATTTTGAACTAAATGAGCCCTAAACAATGGCCGATAGTTTTCGGAAAGGCTTCGTGACTAAAGACAACGGGGACTGTTCACACCGCAGTCTGGCCGTCCTTGAAACTCGCGAAGTCTTGCACTAATACACAACATACATTTTGATAAAATTAAAACGTGAACTTACTTTATGCTCCCTTCGAGTGTTAGATAAAGACACTACAGGGTGCTTTCGGATAAGTTTGGCCGACCATCTCTGTTGAGCTTCTAAAATTTTTACAAAAACTTTTTATTTCGTGGTCTCAATGCCCATCAAAACAAAACTAAAATATGTTTTGTGAAAAGAAAAAAAGTTGTGCTTCTGAAACAAATTAAAAGCACGCTCTCAGTGGGCAGCGCTATATGCAAATTGTGAGAAGTTGGCATGTGGGTCACCTATCCCAAAGGAACTGCTGGGGCTACCGGTCTAGAAATATTTACTGACAAACCACGTATAAAGAGGACTGACTCAGGTTAGCTATGATTAAGTATGGACGCTGTTCGTTTCTACAAACAAATCGCAAACATGGCACATTCCTCAAGAAGTCTTACATTTTATTAATTTGTTTCTCCGCATCTATAAATACCAGAACTTCTAAATTTTGCCAGCGTGTTGCCCTGTATATTGTCAATATTGACGATATATATGTTTGTCCTGGGCAGGAAAAATAAATTTATGATGTAACGCTCAAATTGGATAATTTGAATAATTACGAGCTATTCTGAAGTTCAATTAAAGAAAAGCCATCTTCGCTACTTTTAAACTCTCCCATATTAAGGCCAATAATAGGTACTAACACAATTTGGAAAACATGTTGCATTATTTCTGTGTATTTGAAGTTATGCTCGAGGATGGTCAGAAAGAAACAAATTGACAGTGCAGAGGCGGACGGTGGTTTTAAATTGAGAATTTTTAGTGAGTTTTTGTATAAGAGTCGAAGAAAATTGCGCGCGGTGCGGAGCGCTCAAGAGGGCTCTCTCATGCCGCATGCTTGGCAGAGAGGTTCTCAATAGCCGGCGTGTAGGGTCCCTATGAACGCCACGTAAAGGAAGCGACCGGAGCGGCTCCGCTTAACACATCTTTATCTCATCCTTTTGCTGACGGTGACATGATATGGCGCGGCGGAACCTGCGCGCGTCCTCACGGCATTGGAGCTGCCGACGCGGTGTGCCTGTGGAACGCGGCCGGACCTCCAGGCAGGCATCCGTGAGGCGAGCGGCAGGCAGGGCGCGCACCACACTAAGCACAGCATTATAGTATGCGCTTTGCTTAGTGCGATGACAACTGACCGACTTCTTACCGACGCTTTTGTGTATTTTTTTGTTTGTTCTGGAAAGCATGAAAGGGCGCCTCCCTTTCGTGAACGAGCTCTGGATGTTGATGTCAATTTCTTTTTCAACGATTTCTTGATAACTTTACCGTCAGCGCGTACTGTAGGCATCATGTTCTGCAAAGAATGGCATCACCCTAAACAAAAAGACGTCGAGAGACCCTAGCGCCCTCCACCTGGTTCTCCAGAGGCGCTTTGGTGTAACCATCGGGGCTCGCCGGCAGGGCCCTAGGGTCATGTTTCTTCCCTCCGTGCACAGTCGTATTCAAACGGATAATACAAACTCAGTATCGTTGCACACCGCGTTCACCGTCCTTCGCTTTCAACATGTACCTACAGGCCGTAAAACGCGGAGAGAAGATAAATACTGATGGTTACCCGTTGTGTAAAATTGTTTTTATAACTCTTTGTCATCAGATTTTTATGAGATTTGTTGTAGCCGCGTTGCACTACACTGCACACAGACGCTGGTCGGAAGCGAATTTTTATTTCCGGAGTGGCTTCTTTGTTGATTGTCCCATTCTTGATACCAACAATTCGGGCCGCAGTAGGTTGACGCGTGTGTACTGCCAGAAATGTCAGGATTGAATTCCATGCAAGGCCGGACGGAATCCCAGTCTCGTTATCATTTTTCCTGGACATCTGCGGCTCAGGCCTCGGCAGGTGAATTAGTGCAACGTTCAGTACTTTGTTGAGGACGTCCACCATATCTGGCGCACACTTAATACCAAATTTGGCCGGCCATCGAATATTGAAACAAGTTGCATGGTGTTTGACGAGGCCTCTAATCCAATCGAAGGCATTCGTTTCATGCCCAGTAGCTGAACATAGCCATTTGACAGGCAGCCACTTGGTATTTGTGAGCTCATGGAGTTGATACCGGTTCCCAAAATGACTTTCCGCACCGTCACTGATGTACGTCCCATGTACGTACAGAGGAGCAACGTCCTCAAGCCACTCGTGAATTTTCGCAATGGCGCAGTATAAAGGGGCTGAATTGTGGCTGGTGTCATCACTAATAAAAGCGCAGCTACGCGTTTTTTCTTTTTTTTTCTAGTTGTCACCACGCCTGGGAGTGATCGAAACTTGCCTCCTTTTGCCAGTGATGTGACTGAAGTTCTTTAGGCAGTACAGCTGTCCAGTTTTCTGCTAAATCAAAATTGAGCAGGACGTTACCTTTCTTTAGGAATTGTTTTGCTTCACTTATAGCTTTTCTCTGCTCGCGTCGAATGCATTCATGTTGCACCCATCTTCTCAAGCGATTTCGAAGGTGTTCCAGAAACGTAACAGGACTCACTTATTTTGTTATCAGTTCTCCTTTCTCCCAGGCTGCGTACAACACTCCATCAACGATTGGGAGTCCCAGGCCAGCCGCAGTAAGAGCTTCAGCTGTTGTGCATAAGCGGCACTGGCCGAGGAAACATTTCGTT
Organism: Ixodes ricinus; assembly: GCA_037355805.1. Taxonomy (NCBI): domain Eukaryota; kingdom Metazoa; phylum Arthropoda; class Arachnida; order Ixodida; family Ixodidae; genus Ixodes; species Ixodes ricinus. The sequence goes on from JAZHYW010006288.1 coordinate 110,734, forward strand.
GATGTAGGGTCGCATATAGTCAGTTCGCGAAGGTCTTCAGCACAGGGTTGTAAAGTTACTTTGAAAATGTACCTACAATACAGTTACAGCTACTCATACGAAAAGGTACCTAGGTACATACCTAGGTACTTGTTTAAAAATGTACCTAGGTAGAGGTAAAGTCAGTTTCAAAGATACTTTATTTATATTCCCCAAATTTGTCAGAATACATTGAAAGTAAAGCTTTTTATACTAAGGATACACACAAAAAACGAGTTTGATAAATGTGCTTTCTTGGTGTCACTGCAATGTGCACATCGGAGTTGAGTCCTCACGTGACTTGTCCCCACGCTCCAATTGGTTTACGAGGCCACAGCTTCCAGTGCCACGCCGAAACCGCCGAAACTTGTTTGTTGATGTTCTCGCCCTCAGAGACAGTGCTGATGTCGACGGGCCCAGAAGACGTCGGCCGTATGAACAAACGCACAAGTCGAGTGCATATTCACCTAACCTTCGCGACGACGAGCGAAAGGCTTCAAGCTTCCCCCCTTTTTTTGTAATTAGTCGGAAGAAAAATAAGTTTAATTTCTCTTTTTCGGAAAAATTTTCAGTTTCGATAACTGCAAAATTTGAGTCTGATTTATTGAGTCAAAACTGTATTAAATAGGCGACGTCACATTACTTTAAGATTGTAATGAAATCTCTTTTAAATTATATTTTATATTGTATTAATGGCAGAAGAGAGTCACCACCCGGACAACATACAGTCAACAAAAACTGCACACATCTTTTAAGTTATCTCCTCCCTTGTATAGCTGTGAGTGGAGCTTCAAAAACGCAGTGAAGACGATTTCGGTTTGAGATGAAGGAACCAGGTCATTATATTACCTAAATAAAGTTCCGAATCGACTCGATAAATTGGTCTCAGCTAGAGAACGCCATTGCAATCGTTCGCTCAAATGAACACCACTATTGGCTAACGTGTAGTTCGACTGAAACATCACGGGCGGGGCTCCGTTCGCTAAAACGTCGTTCGATCAAGTCAGTGCCTCCCAGGGTCATTTCCCAACTCAACGTTATCACCGCACATGGTAGTGTGTTAATACTTTAAGATTTATAGTTTCCACCATTTTGACGAAGTGAATAGGAAGTACCTGAAAAAGTAACTTCACTTGGTTACAAGTTACTGGAAAATGTACCTGACATACAGATACAGGTACCAAGAAATGAAAGTACCTAGGTTTGTACCTCTGCTACAACAAAAGTAAATAGATATCGATTTCCAGTTACTGGTGCCTAGGTACTTTACAACCGAGTTCAGCACTTCTTATTTTTCCTGTGGCTTTTTCTAAGGCACAAACACTTAGCTTGATGTTAGCGCAGCACATGAGCACGGAAACTTCATGTCAAATGTACACTCCACCCATTTTGGCCTCAATGAACAAAACTTGGTGAGCCCAATGGCCCGTGTCAGAGTGAGCCGCCTGAAACCTCCGGAAAAGTTTATGAATAGACCTGGTAATAAAAGTTTTACACGTATTATTTTTGTCCCTTTGAAGTTAGGCCAATAACGTACTTCTTGTTCGGGCTTTGTTGGGAGCAGATGAGGTTTATCTTTAGCGTAGTAATTGAGAGCCATGTTGAATATCCTGAGTGTGGGGCAGAAGTGAACAAGTAAGTCGAAGGAACAGAAAAGAACAAGACGACATCTCAAACTCAGCTACCAGGTTTATTTAGTCCCCCTCCTTATATAGCCTACGATCAGCCACCACCAAGTGTTTGCGGTGGTGGCTGATTGTTGGCTACTATGAAGGAAATGGACTGGATAGACCTGAGTGCTGAGTTGAACGTTTCTACCTTTTTGTTCACTTCTGCCCGTCTCAGGTTATTCAACATGGTTAATATTCACCAGCTCGCCTGCACCCTTACTATATTTATAATTGAGAGCCGCCTGAACGTCCTCATTGGCTCAGCCTCATTCTTGTGTAGGGGTCAGGAATTATCCACACTCCCAGTGTCTTTTGGTTCTTCGTTGCATTTTGTATAAGGTGGCTAGCTGCTGAGGAATCATCCTTTGGATCTGTTCCATGGGAGAGATTCCTTGGGACCAAGGCCAGGAGACGGCATCGTTCTTGGTACGAGTCAAAAGAATCGAATGCTTCTCTCAGTGTGCTGAACAACTCCGGACAGATGATGCAGCTTTGTAGCGAGGCTCCAGGCTCATCCGTGAGTCTATATGCTGCAGTGAGGCTTGGTGACAATTTCTTAACGAGAACGCTCTCAATCTCCCACTGCTCCCGCCTTGCTTAAGGCTTCCGACAATGCGATTTCATCTCAGTCCGTGATTTCGGAGGTAATATTTCTGTTGACTGAACGAATCTGTCGCGATCCTCGACGGCTGCTCTCTGAGAACAAACATTTCGACAGGCTCAGATGTCTCTTAAGATTCTTTGGCTCGTTGCTTGAAGCGGCTGAAGCAGTTCTGACACAAAACGTCGGCATATCGGATGAAATGTGCCGCTCCTGGCATATGCTTCTTTAACAAATCGATGTCCAAATCCTTCAAACTTCGAAAGTTTCTTAGATATTCGATCTTTTCCCGTGCCTGTTGAGATAGACAGCGCAGAACACTCGCTTTAAACTGTACGATTCAGCCATCAAAACTCGGGGAGCGCTAAGCGCATGCTGTACTCACGGGTGATGCCCAGGAATCGTCCGCCGGATGGTTCACGAGAAAGGCAAGTGAAAGTGAACGTTATCTCTGGGCTCTCCTATCACCGCTATTACTCACAAATAACCGGTAAATTTTTTCTTCATTGTTTGTCTTCTCTTCGCGTTTCATGGTCTACCGCGGCGGTGGCACCAATGATGTGAGGAGGCGCGCCGGTTCCGCCACGCCATATCATGTTATCACGCGGCAAAAGGGTGAGATAAACATGTGTTAAACGGAGCCGCCTTTCTATACGTGGCGTGCACAGAAACCATACTCGTCGGCTACCGAAAACAGGCCCCGCGAAGCATGCGACATGAGAGTGCCTCTCAATCGTTCCGAACCGCGAGCCTTTTTCTGCAAATCTTATACAAAAACGCATTAAGAATTCTTAATTTAAAACAACCGTCCGTCTCTCTGCCGTCAATTTGTTTCTTTCTAACTACCCTCCGAGTATTTTTACACTTTGTAAAAATATTGAATTCGTCATCCATGGGTGTCTACCAGTGTTGTGCCAAATACTCCACGAAAGTATTTAAAATAAGATGCTAAATCTCCATCTGAATATGTATTAAGAATGGTATTAAAGTTATTTTAGTACCAAGTATCTTGAGTAGAGTACATATTTTGAAAGATAACTGATGTACATTCGATAACACTTGAATATACTTGCAAGCTGGTAATATAATATTACCAGCTTGCAAGTATAAAAGAGATAAAAATATATAAGTTCATAACAATAAAAAGAGAATAAAAAGTGAGATTTGTGATGACTTTACTAAAAAAGCCCATGCTGTTGTGATCTTAACGACCTTCGAGAAGCGTCTTAGCTGCTGAAATTGACATTTACTCTGAAATATTTCATGATATGCAACATAATGCGGGCTGAAATATTTTGGGAACAAACAGGATGTGTTGTAATTTGTAAGCATGGCACCTGCCGTGCTTTAGTTACAGTGTAGGCTCGGCTCATGACGCGTTCCGCAATGATTTCGTCATATGTCCCGCTGCGGTTCAGGGGACTTTAAACGTAGTCCGGCATTGCATATTTATAACAGCCGAACTAGAAGTTCATAAAGCAGTCAGACTTCTTGAGGAGTACGCGAGTGAAGGACACACGTGCACGCGCAGGAAAAACATCGGCTCGAGGATAGAAGTCTCTGTCGTTGAATAACAACCAAGAGCGAGTACTTTGTCCCCCAGCCATAAGCGGGAAAACGAATCTGTACCTTCAAACTCGTAAAAAAAAAATAGGAAGGTTTAGAGGAAGGGAAAAAAACAAACAAGTGGGAGTGCTCACAAAACCGCTTCTAAACCCCCTTCCCCTGCCCCCTTTTGCCCCAGTTCAAATCATTCTTGACGCATTGAGTTCAAGATGGTAAAGATTCCAGAATCAATATTCATTCATAAATAACTTCCCTGGCAGAAATGTAGTTTTCGGGATTTTGAGGATGAAACAATGCGCGAATTCGAAATAAGATGAAAGAAACGCTTTTGAACGAGTTTTGGAGCAAAATTTAGGCCACAGTAGGCACACAAGGATATCGGAAACCAAATCTTGGTCACTGCATCTCAATAAAGCTGCTGGATCTAGCTTCTTTGATCGAGGGAGTGCACGTACTCGCATGAAAACATGTTCGCGCATTTTCATACTCAAACCCCCCGAACCAGCGATTTCCGCAAATTGTTCACTGTGATGGTACCGAGCTTTGGCGTCACAATCCTCCGCTGACAGAACCCCTCTAGCCCCAGACGAAAGGTGGGGTCTGAGTGCAAAAAATCCGGGTGACATCACCCGCACTTTGCTTGCTCCTAGCGTAACGTGCTGTTCAAAAACAGCTTGAAAAAAAAAGAAAGAAGAAGTGAGGAAAATTGGACAAGAGAACACATAGAGGCGGGCGAACTTGGGGTCCTCCATATGCTCTTTTGTTGGCATATAGAAACTGCGTTTTGATCGGACATTGTTCCCTGTTCTTTGTTCGGTCGATTGGCTCCAAGTTTGCAATCGGTTCAGCTTTACCTCTGAGTCTGACGATCCTTAGTTCTGTAGATTTTACTGGCGAATTTTTGTTTCAAGGTTGCAAAAAGTCAGTTACATTGGACGTTTTAGCGTTACAGGTTCAGGTTCAAGTTTATTGTGCGTAGATCAAAGGTAAATACATTAGAAATATTACAGAAGGAGGTCCCAGAGTCAGAGACTGGAAAGGGACCTCCTGTTAATGGTAACAATAATAATAAAACAAATTTACAGCAGTCAGAATAGAAAATAAATTATGACATGAATAGGTGAAACACAGAACTAATTGCAGTGATATAAAATGAACAAAATAACAGTAATTAAACACTCATAATAATTATCAACTTATAAATAAAATAACACTCAGTAAACAGAGCAAGGTTATAACAGTTGGAACTGCAAATCAATTTTGAGAATAAGTGAAATGCAGTACTAATTACAATAATATGAGAGACAAAACACGGCAATTATCAAAAAGAGAGATACACAATGACGTCATGACAGCAATGTATGACTAAAAGGACTGAAGAAATATGCGAAGTTTCTGCTAAACACGTTAATTGATGGTGATTGCTTGATGGCTAAAGGTAATGAATTCCACACAGCCGTGGCTGAGAAGTTGGTAGTAAATTTACCATAGTTGGTCCTAGGCTTAGGCAATAACAAGTTATGATGAAATGCGAATCGAGTTATCTTATGCTGTGGAAACTGATTATCGTTAAGAAGTGTTAGAGCGAGTTTGCCGTTCACGAAATTATACGCAAGTAACCCGAGGGTATGTTTATTTAAATTGCTAACAGATAAAATATTAAAAGCACTGAAAACCAAGAAATATCAGATGAAAAGTGACTAAAGGTGATGATACGAAATGCTTGATTTTGGACGTGCTGCAATGGAGACAAATGTGTGCGATAAGTATTTCCCCACGAAGATATGCAGTAGTTAAGATGACTATGTATAAATGCGTAGTAGAGTGAAATGAGCGTAACGATGTGGAAAAAGGCGCGTACTTTGATTAATGCTCTTATGCCGAATGCTGCTTTTCTAGTTAAGGAGTTAATATGCCTGTGGAATTTTAAATGAGTGTCTAATTCAACCCCAAGAAATACAACGTGGCTTGCAGCCGTCAATACATTCCCAGGTAGCATGCAGAGGAATGCCCAACTTGGGCAGAAGGTCTAGCAAACACTAAGGGCCCAACTTTGGCGCAGTTAGGTTTTGCACCATGGCAATCATCAGTGCCAGAGCGACGGTGCCTAACTATAGCCTTAGTTGGGCGATCCTAGGGCATGCCAAAGTT
>JAZHYW010006290.1:0-29651 GCA_037355805.1 Ixodes ricinus
GTCGTTTACTGCAAATGCATGTCTCAACTTATTGTATGCTAGGTGATCAGAGAGCTCTATATTGTAAATGTCCTGAACTTTGCGGAGGTATGTATTGAATAAACTGTTGGAAATGTGGATGTTTTCTATTATATCTAAGGCCTCTGCTGCGTTGCGCGAGTAAGGCGCAGGAGACGTTGGTTGCACTATTTCTCCACGGGGTGCGGTGCCGTCGGTGCCGAGATGCGTTCCAATCGCAAACTAAAACTTGAAAACCCGTCGAGGTCCCGCGGTTTCTCAGAAAGCCGTAAAATACCGCTTGTGCCTCTATCGTTCTGGAATTTGTTGATTTAGTGTTTTTCAATGATGCTCAGCAAGATTCTAATTAAAGCCATACCCTTAAAGGGTAACTGCAAAGGAAAAAAAGCTTTTTTAAACAGCCTAATTGGGACAAGCATGTCAAAAAACAATTTTTCCGCGAGAAAAAAATTTACAGCAATATTTATTCTGTGAGACTGATTTTAGTTTGCGGCAATTTCGTCCGTTTTAAATCGCGCGCCACGAAGTTGTGATTATGTGACCTCAATCGCAAGAGGTTCTCATTGGCTAAGAGTTTGATTGACAGCTTAGATCTTTGTTGTTAAACCTTTGTTATATGTTGCTATTTCCTTTTGAGTGGCATATTTTTACGATTAAAGAAAAACCCATGTGATGAGAGTTATTATTCTTTACAAAAGGTTTACAAGACGGGCACTTCCGTTTCGATTCATACCAAAACAAACAAAAGCTTCGCCATTCTTTCATGGCCGCCGAAGTCTCTGCTCCCGCCCGTCTCGCCTGCCTCGACTAATCGTTTCGCCGAAGTGATCAGTGTTTCGTGCTGACCAAGGTGCTTGCGTGAGACTTCTTGAGGTGATGTAGTGTGTGTTTAGCAGCTGTCGCAGGTATTAGTGATAGGAAGCGACGCGGGTTTTGGCTTTCAGAGCGCGGTTCTTTCGTTTTCCTTTTTATTTGCTTAGCGTGCTTTTTTTTCTTTTTGCTTGCTGGCGCGTGCAAATGTCGACTTTTCGGAGATGTCAGGTGAGTGATTCCGACAGCCAGCCTTCCAGCAGCCATGTCGCCCCGAAAGGAATGCCATTTGGCTAGAGGCACTCGGGCGTTCGCGTAGCGACAAGCGTGTCCAGTTACGTTCTGGTCATATCGCTCCAAAGGCCGTCGAGATTCGCACCGGGTGCACCTAACGTCCGCGACTAGACACACAAAATAAAAGCACTATGTTCACTACGTAAAAAATGATCGTCTCAGTCCATGCATGTGGGGCAGGTACGAAATCTTGGCCAAATTTATTCACACCGCACTATGAGCGCAACACGTCGCTGTGCAAACGCAGTCCAACAACACGAAGCATAAAAACGGCAGATTTAGGACAACAATTCGGAGTTAATTGTTCAAATAAAACGACGTAATTTTGTTGAAAACGCCCGCAGCTTTTTACTCACGGTATGCGTCGGGAATCTTCCACATTTTAAAACGGAACGAAGGAAGATTTACTTTTAAAAACGCTCGCTGCGTCCTCCCGCACCAGTTTGACTGGATCAGCTGACGACGACGGGACTGAACCCCACAACAACCAATCTGCGCTCTGTGGGTGTCTACTTCCAAGCACTGCACCACGCACACCACGAATTTTTCAGTTCTTTGTCGCATCGCCGTGTTGCACCAAACAGAACGAAATCGCCGAAGTCAACGCAGCGCTGTCTTGAGCGTTGGCTTGTGGTTGCGCATTCACGGACCCTGTGACTCCCTTCGCTCTCCAAGCACACACGACGATTACGAATGATACTTTCCGTCTTCCGGGAACATCACAGGGGCACTTCTCCGGTCTCGTCTTCGCTATGTGCTCGCAAACCGCGCAGCTTCTCGTCGCAGCTCTATTCTCGTGTACCATCAAACCAAAACAATACCGGCGCCACGTTTAACGTGCGTAGTTGGCTGCCAGATCTCATCGGAAGTCAAGACGGTCAGCTCAGCAGCCAAGTCAACAAAAAGAGCAAATCCAAGAGTGAGGGGCGGGGCGTAGTTCCTCCGCGGGGGGTCGAAAGAGCGGGAATTTCAAACGTGGAGAGGTTCTGACTCCGACTAAATTACGTCCTGTGACGTAAATATTGCTCAAAAAAATTATTTTTTTCGTGGAACATTTGTTTTGTGACATGCTTGTTCCAATTAGGCTGTTTAAAAAACACTTTTTTTTCTTTGCAGTTACCCTTTAAACTCATTATTTAAAAACTTAATTACGCGAAAATAATTCGCAACTCTAATTATCCCGAACTTTATAAATTTTCCTAAATAGGCCCCCGGCCCAAGGCCAAATTGACACAAGCATTTTTTGGTGCGAAGCGTAGTTTTCGACATATCGAATTTGTCCACCTTTCGTGAAACACTCCTGCTATATAATATATATATATATATATATATATATATACACATACACATACGCACTTTCTTTAATTAACAGATTTGTTTCAAAAAAGGTCGTGAAAGTTACACTTGTCCGGTTTGTGCTGGTGAGCTATACGGCAAGGGGAACATAGTATATAGGCTAATCGTAACGATCGTCCGGCAATTAAAAAAATTGTTAATTAACTTTTTAATAATAAAATTAGACATATAGATTTAATTAAAGACTTGCTGAGCGTCATCGAAAAACCAATAAATTAGTTATTTTCAGAAGACTTTGAGCGCGTGAGAAGTGTAGTAGTGCACTAAACTTACCATTCGACAACAGGTATATAGGCGAGCGATTGCGGTAAGCCGACCGCGCGATTTTTCTCTCTTTTATCTAGCCCCAGCCTTGTGCCTGCTCCACGAGTGCTTACTTTAGTACACTACTACGCTTCTCACGCGCTCAATGTCTTTCTGAAAATTACTGATTCGGTTCTTTTCGATGACGCTGAGCAAGTTTCTAATTTTAAACATATGTCTATTTTTATTGAATAAAAGTTAATTAACAAATTTTTATTAATTAGCCGACTGGTCGTTATGATTAATCCCCTATACTATGTCCCCTGGCCTGCATAACGCACCTGCACGAACCGCATAAATAGCCTTCCCGTCTTTTTTTAACCACATCTGTTAAGATTTAAAAAAATCACCCTGTATATATACGTATAGTCACCAATGACAAATGATGAGGCGGAGGATAACTAAAGAAACTAAACGTTTAATGGGGCGAACTTGTGCCTAAAACAAAATAGAAGAAGGTTAGCCTTAGCTCGACGTGAGCGTGTTGGCGAAGTTAAACAAAAACAGAAAGAATAAACACAGACGGACAGAACAGCACCTCTTTCGGAAGAGGTGCTGTTCTGTCCATCCCTACGTTTATTCTTTCTGTTTTTTTTTATGATTAGCTTTGCAGGCGTCGGTTTTTGCCAAACAGCAGGATCAAGCGCTGGGGGCGAGATTGTCTCCGCTAGGCATCAGGAGTTCCTTATGTACCCACGTGGGTTTCTGGAACATTCGGTGTAGAATTTCCGACGCGTAGAACATTCGGAACTCGAACAGACGAGAATGTTCGTTGAACTTACGAGAACGCCAGGTTGAAAGAATAAATTAAATAACATTCGGTTCACTGCAACCGAACCTACACCTTCCGCGCGACAGTCAAGAGTAATAACCATTCGGCCACGCACGCGCTCGGTCGGCGACGCGTGTGGCATTACTCCCCTTCAATGGAGCATTGTCTGGATGCAGCTGGCCAGGCAATTAATAAAAAAAATGGCAAGCTACGGAGGCTTCTGAAACACAATCCTATCCAGCGTAGTACAAAAACGAAGGTCAGAGTCCTATCGATAGAAGTACGGCTTGAGGCGCACGACGTGGATCGACTTCCGGTCGTGGATGACGGCGCGACGAAGTCTGTGTTCCGTTGGGCATCCCTCGTAGTTAAGATACCCGAGTTGACGAAGCACCCTGCAGGGTCCGGAAAGAGCTTCAGGAGTTTCTCGCTTAGACCCCGTCGTCGCATCGAGGTACAGACACACTCACGGTCTCGTGGCTTGAAGCGAACGTCAATCGGACCAAAGTTGTACCGGGTAGCGTCGGCGCGTTGTTGATCTTGAGTACGGAGTCGGGCGAGCTCGTGAATTTCTTCAGCTCGTTGAGCAACAACCTACGCGTCTTGGCTCCCATTGTCACCAGGTTCGCGGTGACAGCATGGGAGCAAACCAGTTGACGCCGCGTGTCTGTAACGCTGGGAACGTCATGAAGCAACACCTCGTCCAACGTGTTGTGCTCTGCGTCGACATACATCGACATACATACATAAATCGACACCATGTCGGCGATGGTTTTGTTTAGGCGTTCCGTTAGCCCATTAGTTTAAGAATTGTATGCTGTGGTTCACCAGTGGTTGCTGTGGTTGAGACAGAGGATCTCTTGTATCAGCTGTCCCATAAACGATGATCCGCGATCTGCAATCAGAACTTCGGGAGCGCCGTGCCGGAGGACGATGGACTTGATGAAAAACTAGGCGACTTCCACAGCAGTCCCTGAAGGAAGGGCTTTCGTTTTGGCGTATCGCATGAGATAATCTGTTGCGAATATCCAGCAATTACCATACGTTGACGGCGGAAAAGGGCCAGGTAAATCCATTCCGATCTGCTAGAACGGCGCGGACGGGGGTCGCAATCGAATGCAAAAATCCTGACGGCTTCGTCGGTGGTTTCTTGCGTCGCTGTCACTCGTTGCACGATCGAGTGTAGAGGTGAACGTTCTTCGGAAGCCTCGGCCAGTACTACTTTTCCCAAATCTTGGCGAGCGTCCTGCTGTAGCCAAGGTGCCCAAACGATAGGTCATCATGGAATCCTTGGAGATATTCTGTAGAAGGCTGAAAGGAAGAACCAACAGCCACGCCGTGTTGTTGTTGACGAAGTCCTCCTTGCGCAGTATCCATTGCCGTACGAAAAGGTAGACAGAATTGTCGTAAAGCACGGGGAACCGTACTTGCTGACCTTCTTAGTGCTCGATAAGAGCTCGCAGTTCTGAGTCCTCTCGTTGGAGTGCTGACATGTCGGTGACATCCAGAGCACTGAGGAGCCACCATCGTCGCCGTCCTCGGTACAGGCAGAACCGGCCTCGAAGGGGGCCCTTGACAGGCAGTCGGCGCTATTGTGCTTCCGGCCGGACTTGTACACCACGGTAACGTCAAACTCCTGCAGTCGTAGGCTGCGCTGGGCGAGGCCTCCACAAGTGTCTTTCAGATTCGCGACCCAGCAGAGCAAGTAGTGATCTGTGACCACGACAAGAGGTCTTCCATACGCATTTGGGCGGAACTTTGTTAATGCCCAGACACTCCTTTTCAGTCGTTGAGTAGCTCCTTTCCGCCTTAGACAGCGTCCGGGCCTGCGTATGCGATGACTCGCTCTGCCCCGTCCTGTCTTCGTACTAGTACCGCGCCAGGTCCGGTGTTACTGGCTTCCGTGTTGATCTTCGTTTCGGCGAACTGGTCAAAATGGCAAAGAATTGGGGGGTGTCTGGGAGTCTTCGCTTGAGCTCATCGAAGGACTGCTGGTGTTGTTCCATCCACTCAAACTTTACGGCGTCTATCGTGAGGTGCGTTAGTGGTGCGGAAAGTTTAGCGAAGGCCAAAAAACCCGTCTGTAGTAGGTTCATAGTCCGAGGAATCTTCTCACGGGCTTCTTGTCAGGCGGCGGCGTAAATGCAGCTACGGCGCGGGTCTTCTCGGGGTCAGGGAAAACACTCTGTTGTTCACGACATGGCAAGGAACTTTAGTTTACCATAGGCGAACCGACACTTTGTTGGCTTGAATGACAGGCCGGTAGCCTCAGATGGCTTCGAGCACGGCTCAAAGTCGTCCCAGGTGTGCGTCAAAATTCCGTGAATATACCACGACATCGTCCAGGTCGAGAGGCAGCTCTTCCATTTCAGACCTGCCAGCATAGTGTTCTATGACACGCTGGAAGGTAGCTGTTTTGTGTACAAAGTTGAAAACGGCATCACCTTGAACTCGTACAGTCCGTCGGGAGTGACAATGGCAGTTTTTCTCGCGGTCGCGTTTTGTCGACTTCAATCTGCCAGTAACCACTCTTCAGGTCCATCGACACTAAATATTGGGAGTGGCGCAGTTCGTCTCAACGTGTCGTCGATGCGGGTGAGCGGATAGATATCCTTCTTTGTCACAGCGTTCAGTCGACGCTGTCCACGTAGAACCTCAGGGTTCCGTCCTTCTTCTTTACCAAGACTACTGGGGACGCCCACGGACTTTTTTGAGGGTTCAATGATGTCATCATCGAGCAGTTCATGGACTTGATCTTGAATCATACTTTCACTTAAGGAGACATGGCAGCGGCGACTGGTGGACAAAGAGCGCGTCGTTGTCGGCAACAATGCGATGTTTCGCCACTGCTGTTTGGCGAACTTTCGACGACGTTGCAAGACAGTCACGGTACTCAGCGTGAAGATCAAGCAGCTGCCGACGCTTTAGAGCTGGCAGCTTGGAATCGATGTCAAGCTGTGGCGGCGACGTGCTTGTGCTGTGACGGTAAGGTTTCCTCAGAGATTCCGGTTACCAAGGCTGGCACGGTGGCACCTGAAGCTCCTCGACGTGGCCCACGGCGGCACCCTTCGTTAGGTGCTGCAGCTCCTCTCGAAAGCTTGCCACGAGAACCGTTGTACCTACTTCTTGTCGAACCGTTACGCCTCGTGCGACTGCAATTACTTTTTCAGGCAGCAGTTAGACGCTGCCTTCCAGAAGAGCTTCACCGTGCATGGCTGGGTCGGTTATGACGGTTACAAAAACACTCGACCGTGGAGGCAGTTTCCACATGGTCGGTAAAAATATGATCGCGGTTGACGTCGTATTGCTCCTCACCGGCGTCAGAACAGGCTTTCGCAGCGTCAACTGGTTTGCTCCGAGGTCGATGCCGCCGCCGTGCTCGCAGAGAAAGTCCATTCCGAGTATAACGTCCCTCGCACAGTCTCGCAGAACGACAAACTTCACAGGTCCCGTCTATCCATGGATATCGACGCGAGCAGTGCATCTCTACTGGTGTAGTCGAGGTGCCCTCCTGTGGGTCGTATTTGAGGTCCATTCCACGGTTTGGTGACTTTTGGAAGGTGGCGAGAGAGCTCTTTTCAAGACTGGAGTAGGAGGCTCTCCACTGGAGTCTGCTCCGGTGTCCACAAGTGCCGATGCGTCGTGGCCGTCGATAACAACGTTAAGGTTGTTGGGCACCGTTGCAGGGGAGTCGTTGCGACGCGTGATGTCCAGAGAGTGGAGCGCCCCTGCGTTCTTAGAGGCTCTTTACTTCGGTCGTCTTCGGCAATGCCAAATCCAGGCGTAGCCGCACTTAGGCTTTCCGACGAGGTAGGGGGGACAGGCTGTCCCGACGAGAGTGGCGGAAGGGCGAGCGAGCACGTCGAGGCGAAGGTGAACGGGAACCTCGGGGTAGGAGTCGGCACCAGGGACAGGAGTCGTCAGAGGCACTCCTCAATATCGCTTGGTCGTTTCTCAAGGCGGGTCGCATGGTCGCTCGGCGCGAAACCTCGTGTGCCCATTTCGCGATACCGGCACCTCCGGAAGACGTCGTCGGCCTCGCCGCAGTGATAACAGAGCGGTCATCGATCGGCCGTACGCCACACATCCGTCTTCCTAGGTGTCGGTTGATCACTGCGGACGAGCTGGGGATGTCATTCCCTACGCTGGAAAATCTGCCGGTTCGTCTCAGCGTCGCGGCGGCGTGAATACTGCCGGCAGGCTGACGCCGATCTCCGGGCAACTGCAGCATAGGTCAGGTGGGCCTCGGATGCTGGTGCTGGCAGGAGCCTCCGGTTGAATCGCCAGCTGAATTTTTTCGACTACCACTTCGGCTGTCGACAGCGAAGTCAAATGCTTGGCAGCAGGCAGCAGCTTCCTGAGCTCTTCCCGTACGACTTCACGAATGATCTCGCGAATGCCTGGAAACTGAAGCCAAGGTCAGGTAGCTAGACGGCGCGAGGCGGCAAGGCAGGGTTGTCGATGGTAGTGACTGGCCCGGGCTTGCAGGGCACGCTCGATGTTCGCCGCCTCAGGGACAAAATTCTTAAATGTTGTCGGAGGGCTGCAGGACAAGACAGCCAAAGATGTTGTCTCTCACGCCCCGCACGTGTATTTGTAGCTCCATCTCTTCTTTGGCCTGAGGGTCGGCGCGGGCGCTCGGGCGCTGAACGTCCTCCGCGAATGCGGTTATGCTCTCGTTAAACCTTGGGTTCTGGTTCGAAGTAGGTCCTCGGCTCCCTCTCTACGGTGTTGGTGGACAAATATTGCCTTCAGCTCGCTCTTGAAAAGGTGCCACGATGTCAAGGAAGACTCGTGATTTTCGTACCAGTACCTGGAAGTCTCCTCCAGTAAGAAATACACGTTTTGCAGGCGCTGCTCGTTGGTCCAGCCATTGTGGTGGGCGACGCGTTCGTTCTGGTCGATCCAATCTCCGACGTCTTTGTAGAGTTCACCGTGGAACGGAGGAGCCGTCCGTGGTGCGACGGGTACGTCGATGACGTCTGAAGTGGCTGGGGTCTGCGACTGTTTGGCCATCAACGTCTTCTTCATCTTGGGCTTGTCCAAAAGAAATCAAATTCAGGAGCCTGTCCCTGGATGCGGCGGCTGGCCCGAGTTTCAGGTTCTTCGTAGAGCTGTCTTCTCGACGGGCTTGAAATCAGACTTGCACCGCGGGCCCTGGTAGGGATACGCTGCACGGATATGCGTTACCCCGCACATCACGCAAAATGTCACGAATTAGAAACGATGAGGCGGCAAATAACTGACCAAACTAAACGTTTAATGGTGAAAACTTGTGGCCAAAACAAAATAGAAGAAGGTTAGCTTCACACTCGTCGATGTCGGCGAAACAGCAGGATCGAGCGCTGGGGCGAGACTTACTCGCCCGCCAGGCGGAGTCCATTATGTACCCTCGTGGGTTTCCGGAAAATTCGGTGTAGAACATTTGGCGCGTAGAACATTCGGAACTCAATCAGACGATAATGTTCTAAAACTTACAAGAATGCCAAGTTTAAAGAATAACTAAAAGAACATTCCGAACATTCTGAACAGGGATTTCCCCAGACCCCCCTTAGGGGGGGGGGGTGTACACCCCCCTAGTTTTTTCTAAACACCCCCTTGAATCTAAAAAAAAAATCTTTTTTTCAGTTTAGTTAGAAAACACCACCTCTCAGGTGTATATATAGAGAAAGGGTAACATACACTACGGGTATGAGCATTTGGTTAATAGACGTCTGTAATTTAGCTAGTGGACTAAAAAAGAAACAGTTTTATATTTTACCTAGTCCTCGCCACGCATCGCCTCCGCCTCCCCCCCCCCCCCGAGCCATTGGGACACTCCCCTTGATTAGAATCCTGGGGAAACCCCTGATTCTGAATGAGGGCAGTCGCATACTTACGGGCTCCCTTGCAATCGACGTGAAATGGTGTTCTCGAAGGACGGTGTGGTGTGTGCTCCAAACCTTTCATCGGTTTCTTTCAATTTTGTTTACGACCAGTATGTCGGTCGCAATTGTTTACTTTGAATACAGCAGATTTTTAGATCCTATATTTTGTTCAAACTTCTTCACGCAGTCATTGATCACTCTGACCTAACTTCAGCGATAAATATTAATTTTCCGATAAGATATTGTGCGATTTTTTCTGCCATTTTATGTCCATCAATTGTTCCAAACCTGCCCAGTGACACCCATTCAGACCTTGTATAATACTTCGATGCTTACTGCATTGACGTTTTTAACCCATCTTTAGCAGCGTCCAAGTTTTCTCTTACAAACCTGCAAAGTTTAACCAATATTTTGTAGAGTTCACGTTTTCTCTTGTCAATCTGTAGAGTTAGTCTTTCTTTTCGCTGCATGTTAATTGTGCATCATTACAAAGGCGAAAGCTGTTCGTGAGCACAAAAAATAAACAAATAAATGAATGAATATATAATTCCTTTTTTTCGCGCTTGAAGGACATGTTTTGATGGAAATGCAAAGAATTGATATTTATATCACACAAAATACCGTGGCCGCCGGCCGATGGCGTGCTATTCATAAGTTTACTCCCTTGAAGGCTGGCTTAGTGTGAACAATTATTATTGATCGTGCTTCTTCAACATTTCAGGCGCTTTGGCCTCTACGGCATACATTTCTGAAGTGGCGGATTGCGCCCCAAAGCACTTGTTATACTTTAATGCGGCGCAGCCAACCGGTAGTGCCTTCAGGACATTGGGATTAGGCGTAGATATTTCCCCGGGAGAAAAAAATCTCGCGTGGCAATTAGTGATAATTTATAATACCACTCGGTAACTACTTGAGTTGTCCATAAATCAAACTTTCAAAATCAAGCGGAC
Source organism: Ixodes ricinus (assembly GCA_037355805.1). Taxonomy (NCBI): domain Eukaryota; kingdom Metazoa; phylum Arthropoda; class Arachnida; order Ixodida; family Ixodidae; genus Ixodes; species Ixodes ricinus. The sequence continues at coordinate 10,371 of JAZHYW010006290.1, forward strand.
ACGCAAACCTCAAAGTCAGCGACGCCTATAACGAAAACCACCCGAATAACTGAAATACCTCCCTCATTTAGTGAATACCGTGCTCGGTCACAATCAAGCCAGGACTGCGAAGAGAAGGCTTCTTTGTCGGCTTCTGGTAATCCCCAGTGCTAGACAGGAAATTGCAACTTTGGGTAGGACATATGCAACGAGGTAGAGGGGCTTAGAGTGATAAACCGGAAGTTCGTAAGTGGCACCCCCTGGTTGCCGCCATTTTGTACGCAAAAGTGACCACACGTCACGTGACCTCGCAAGAGCCGTGACGTCACCAGTAAAATGGCAGCGCCCAGAGCTGGGGAATGCGAATTTGTTCGGTGCGCGGTAGCCGCGATGGTAGCTGCTTTCCGACGACTTCGGTCTTCTTCGTGCTCGCTGACGTAGGTATAATGCGAAAATATGAAGAAATGAGACTTTATTACCTTTTTCCGCAAGATCGCCCTGTATCATCTGGATATTAACACCTGCGAGACAGCATCAGCCGTATCGCCGTACCGGAGCTCGGATTCCCGGATGTGTTCGAGGGTCGACAGAACTTTGAGTGCTTTTAGCATGCAATTTTCGCTTTCTAGTAGCTTTGTTTGAACGTTGCAACGTCTGAGAATCGACGCTAAATGTATACGTCGGACGTAGGGCCTAGGGGAATTCGTTTCAGCCCTAGGTAACTGCATAATCACAGCCAAATTTTAGCGAGGAAGCTCTTGCTATCTTAATGTTTTGTACTTGTAAACAATTTTGCGATATAACTCCTAGCATAATATATTCACATTTTTCTAGCTTCGTTTTAACGTCTAAGAATTGAAGCGAAAGGTATACGTCGTTTCAGCCCTGCGTCACTGAATAACCATAGAAACTTTTAGCGAGGAAGCTCCTGCGATTTTTAACCTTTGTGCTAATCGACGATTGTACATTCGATCGCTTTTCTTCCTTTTTTGTGAGTGCGAATTGCACACTTATTTTCAGCTGCGAGGATGACGTTTTTATTGAGTGGGGGATGAATTTTATCGTGGCAGGCACCTGCTTCAATGCTATTCGACTTCCTATTTTTGGTGACGGCATAGATTAATTGCACAATTTCTCTTTCTTAGGTTTTTTTGCAGCAATACTTTTTTTTTCACCAAGAGTGCATTGTATTAGTCGGTTAATTATTTACTTGTTCTAGTTACCTGTACAAGATGATTCATATTTGTGTTCACCCCTTGCCCAAAAAGCAGTCTTGTTGAAAAATGTTGACTACCATTCCTTTCGGTCTCTTCAATAGACTTCTTTCTGAAGTGTGGGCTGCCTATACTTCGTATTACCATAACCTGGAAAAGGGCGACCGCCACAGCCCCCTCGTGCCAATCAGATTGACGGAGTGAAGGCATGTGAAAAATCTGTGCTGACGAGCACTCTGATGATATGTTGTCATGTGCCTCTCTCCAACATGCGAATTAACTCACCAAGACTGTAGCCTTCGCTGCTTGCCGAATTGTGATGGAACGAAGTACAGTAGCTACTACTTTAATTGCCCCAGGCCTTCATACTTTGGGCATTTGTTCGACAAGAATGTTTTGTCCGCCATCACCGTGAACTCAGCTGAGCGCCTATTGGACTCAAATGCTGGATTAGCGTTCGACGTGAACTGGAATATATTTGTGTGCTTTGCACCGAACAAAAAAATGGCGACCGTTGTGTTGCTTGATGGGGTTTTGCAAAGGGTCTATTGTGCCATGCGTGTTGGACGTGTCCTGTTATATAACACTGCATGAACACATACCATTAAACTAGATGCTCAGAGGTGTGTTTGTGTTTGCAACTAACAAGTTGCAGCAGTGTGCTTTAATGTTATTATCATAATGCGTAGTTTTAAGTATCCTCTCTGCAATGCCTACAAAGGCCCCTGAGAGAATAATTAATAACATTTTCACATCACTGGAGTTGGTTTTCGGATGCGCCATATGTTCAGTACAAGTGGAACGAGCGCAGCCCAATGCAACCAGTCTGGTATGTCCTATTAATTAATATTGAGGGGTCAAAGATGCGAGTGTCTCTCAAAAGTTCCAGCACGTGCGTGAGAACACAATTATTGTGTAGAGACTCTGAAGACGTAAAGGCGAGCGGAAATAGGTTTATTAGGTTCGTTAGTATCAAATATGTTGATTTCCACTTGATTACATAATTATTGGTTCTTTGCAAATGGTTCCATAACGAGTTCTTTCTGTGACAGTCTCGTGTCAGGCGTTCAGTCATAGTACCTGTGCCGCTGGTTGTCGGATGATGCTCCTGGCACGTCGGTGTTCAGTTTGGTCGAGTGGCAACTTTGACCGACTGATGCCGTCTTGTAATCATACGTCATGTGCGGCCACTGACATCTGATGCCACTGAAGCTGCAGGGCTGGTTTCTAATCCGCAAATTTTCCTGGTAGTTTTCGCATCAATGCAGCAAGCTCGGCATGTATGAATGCTTCGGCGTTGGGGTGTCTCGTTGATTCGGCATTGAATAGTAACGGGTAGCCGATGGCGGTCGTCGTGACTTTGTGGCATAAGTCGCCCTCGGATCGTCAGATGCCGCTTCGCTCGAAGAAGACTCCAGATGAATAGCCTCGTCGAACTTGTTCCGAAACAATGTCCGCAATCAAAATAAAAGCCGGGCAACTGATGGCAGGAAGTGAGCTTCTGGTCTCCTCCCGGACAACGTCGTGGACGTCGCGGATGCCTGGGAGGCTGGCATCGAAGTTGCTAGCTGGACCACTCGAGTGCCGAGAAGCTGGGGAGTTGTTGATAGCGACAGGCTCGGGCCTGCAGTGTACATTCAATGTTGGAAGCCACGTTGATATGAACCCTTCGATCGTTGTCATGGAGTTGCGGACAAGGCTGCCGAGGTGTTGTACCCTCACGAGGGACATGGGATTCTTAGCTGCTTGTCTTCTGCAACATCAGGGTTGGCGTGGGTGCTCCATCACGCTCAAAACATCTTCCACGAAGGCGGTGACGCTCTTGTTGGGGCCGCATCCTGGACAGAATTAGAATTCGGCTCTCCCTGGTCAATGTTGGCTGATGAACGTGCACTTCGAGCTCGATCGTGCAAACTTCCCCGACGTTAAGGAGGATTCGTGGTTTTCTAACCAGTGCCTGGCAGTTTCTTCCACGAAAAGTATAGGTTCTGCAGGAGCTGGTTGTCCGTCTACCCACTGTGGCGGGTGACACAGCCATATTTCAATCCAGCCCTCGACGTCTTCATACACCTTGCGTGAAAGGGCATCGGAGTGCGAGGCGCGACGGGCATACAAGCGATGATGGGAGCGGACGTGGTTTGCTGCTACAGGTTTGTCATTGTTGATTAGTCAGCTTCGGTTTTTCTGGCAAAGACCGAATTCCGGTGGTTTTGCTGGTAGCAGCGACTGGCTCGGATTTCAGGTTCTTCGTGGTGCATTTCAAAGGTTCGTCCTGCGGTACTCGCTCGTCTTGCGGTTTTCTGCCGGGCTTGGGATAGGACTTGGTTTACGGCTCGCCGGGCGTTTAAGACGCGGGATAATCCGCTACCCTGTGGTATTGTTATCGGCAACTCGGCTGAGGGCCGCCAGGGTCAATACAGAGTGAAGGCTATGGGTAAAGTGTGCAGCACCTCACCAGAACATACGATGACAGCTGAGCATGGCCTGGAACTTTCACAATAATAAATGTTGATAGGAAATAGGACTGGAGAAAGCATCTGTGACAATATAACAAAACAGACAGAAGGAGTCTATCCTGACCACTAAAAAAGCTGCATTGTTTTAGAGGCATTATGTTCGAATCCATCTCTCCGTGGTGTTTGGCAATTGCCGTGGACAGAAGTGAACTGAAATGGATGTGGAACCACTTTCTGGTAATGAGCCGCTGCGGACTGTCGTCGTAAAGCGGCGTGAACGGGTGGACTGGGCGGGGAGCAGGCCCGGATGAAACGTCCATACAGCTTGTAATTCGCGTACCGAGTGTACGATGTAACAAGTGTCGACGAAACGTGCGACAGACAAGCGGAATCAATACCTCACTGCAACACCCGTGCTCCGTGCAAGTGCACGTCTACGCCAGAAGAATTTAGGGAAGCAGCACAGCATCACCTAAAGTGCGGCACAGGAACTACCAACTTGAAGCGCTGGAAGGCAGCTCCCCGGTGCGCCGCACAACCAAAGTGAGCCTTCGGTCATGTTGAGCAAAGCGGCACCCACGATTAACACTGCCAAGCACGACCTACGCAATTTCCGTCGCTAAACTGCGTATCCAAACATATTGCAATACTCTTCACCGCAGAGCTCGAAGATTCCGATGGTCAACGAGCACAGAAACGTCGCTCAAATTTACTTGCGGTATCCGAATCAATCCGAGGTCCGGAGCAACGCGGACGGATTGTCTCTTTCGTGGCAATATCCCCGTCGGTCACCAGCGCGAAATGCACACCGTTCCTCCTTCTGTTCGCGCTAGCACCACGTCCGACACCAACGCTGAACTCTGGAAGTCGCTTTCGACCGGCCTCATGCGACGGCTTCCGCGCCTGAAATCAACTTCGCCGGCACGAACGACAACAAACAACGCATCCGGACAAGCTCCGGCCCAGCTGGGACCGGCAGCCGCTGCCTGGGCGCCGCCATCTTCCCTGTGACGTCAAGTATTTGGTTTGGCCGACGGCGGCCTACTTGCGCTGGGGTCGGCAGCCGCCTTATAAAAAATACCGAGGCAGACGGAACTCCGGCTTATCGCTCTAAGCCCCCTGGCCTCGTTGGACATATGCCACAGCAAAAGAAGGCACGGGCGCGGAGTCACACTGCGGAAGCAGGGCGCTCGCACGTTTCGACCCCGACATTGGGTCGTGTACGAATGGCCTCTCTGGAGACTCTCAGAGTTCCGAAACTTCCGGCATACGTTGGCCGCCACCCGCCAAACCGAACTTCATTTCCAGGTCGGTATGTAGGGCGGTTTCACTACGCGGCTTGGAACGCGTCTTCCACTGCGTATGTCTAGCGCGTCCTAAGATGCGGTCCGTTGATTTCATCTGAATGTCACCGCAGAAGTGCTGCCGCCGGCCACGATCCTGGAGTGCGTCGCAGCAGCGGTGGTGGATGTGGCAGCACGCCTGCTGGTGCTGCCGGTTGCCTTCGAGCCTGACACTTCCCGGAAGTCCAGCCGTGCTAGCATTTGGGACGCGGAGCACGACCGGTATGGCGTTCACCAGTTCTCCAGTACTTACTATCGAGACTAGCGGCATTAACGGTCATGATCGCTACAGACGACAAAATGACAACCCGGCTGCTGTAACGTCATTCTTTGTTGCCACTTCGGATACTTTTGATGTACCGAGGGATGCCCTGAACACACCAGTCAAAGACGCGCTTCTGGCCTCCTATTTTTCATAGAAAAAAACGCTCTTGTGCATAGGGTAAGCCACGTTCCGCCATGTTGACATTACGGCATCCGCCTCTCTCCCCATTAGATTACGAGCAGACGCTTAGTTGCTGGTTGGCGTCGTCAGTGTTGGTGGAACGCTCAAGAGTAGTGGGAGTAACTCAGCGTTGACTGCCAAACATGGTAAGTACAACCAGGGAAATGCTTGAATCCACAAAAATCTTTTTTTTTTTTTAGTTGCTCCGGCGGCATTTATTGCGGTCATTTTCGCCACGAGCAGGTCGACTTCTCGATCACTACTGAATAGAGTCTGGTATGTGTAAAGTTGAGTACCAGCTGTTCATCTTTTATGTTCCCCACAATTCTCATAGGCGCAGTCGATCACGACACCAAATAACTCAAGAGTGCTGGAAATCGCTGCCTGCGCTTATAAAGAAAAATAGAACATCAGGTGAAATTTCACCGATATTTTGAGTCGGATCTGAGCCCGAAGTACGTCACGTTGGAACGCCGTATAGTGGCCGGGCCGATTGACGCTGCACTTCCTGTACCGGTGCAGCAAAGTGCAGAGCGGTGGACTATCCGGTGGTATCTCACTACACATACCTGACGTACACTGCCCTACACCTTTCTGCAGCGTGTAAGCAGCAGGTAGTGCAGGTAGATCGAACGCAGCTACCGTCTCTGCTGCCCTTTTCGCTCACTGGACGAGCTTCCGAGCCCGAACGGTCTAAGAGGTGTATAGAAGCATGCCGCTGAGAGACCTGCTCGCGTTTCGGGGAGAGAACCGCTGGCCGCTGGAGCTAGCATTGAGAAATCAATCTCAGGTGAAGGGGCAAAGACTGACCTTGAGCGAGTCTTTAACTGAGGCTAGCCATCACATATTTTCAGTTGCGCCCCGTATACGTAAATCTCGATTGTCTCTTGATGCCTCTTGAAATACCTCCTAAGGGTCACGTTGTATTTCGAGAAATTTGCCTAGACGCCACGAATTTATAATATTAATCCTGACGGTCCACACGCTCTTCGGGGAAAGATCTTGACACGGTACGCGTAGACTCTAAATTTATTATAAATGAAGCGCGAGTACCGATCGACCGCTCGATCGACAACATACGGCGGCGTCAAGCAAACAAAACCAAGGATAGTAAGCGGTTGCTCGAACGGCACACGTGAACACGAGCGTCGTCTGGTTCGCTGTCCTGCCAAAGCATCCCCGGCGCACGTCGATGAAGAAGACGCTCGCGTCGGTGTGTGCCTACTTCACGCGCGTGTTTATTCCCGCATGTTGAGAACGTACTCGACGGCAGAATTTACGACGACCAAGCAGAACGGCGATACTTCGCCAGTGTCGCTTGGCAATGTCTGCCCGAAAACCGACTCCAATATAGACCGAACAGCGTTGAGGTGATGAGAAGAGACACTGTTCTTTTCACTTCTTTTTCACCACTTTAATTTTCACCACTGTTCCTTTCTGTTTGTGCGCAATTTTTAACCATGTTCAATATAACACGCGATTCAACGTCCCGGACATCCGGGAAGTATTGGCGCGTCGTTGCACCAACGGTTCAGGCATCGGCAGAAAATCGTGCGAGTACTGCCAGACTGTTTGCTGAAGGATATCGCATATGCATCTGCTATGTATCGGACCGACGTCTCTTATGCGCTCGCCTCGTATCGGCAATAGTGGCAGTGCTAGCGGTGCCGCTAATTGCACATATTGGGCGCACCTTGCGCGCACACATGGACAAACGGAATTGTTTTTGTTTTCTCACAGAAGTTTATTCAACCACTACTACTATTACCACCTCTACCGGAAAAAATACCCGTATAACTTTTCACTCATCTGGATTATGGAACTGGAAATTTGTTTCTGGAAACACGAAATCAGATTGCAGATAAAGGAATAATTTCTGAAAACGTGAAATCCAGCTAGAGCCCAAATAGAATACAGATATATTTCAGTTCCATAATCCATATAATGAAACGTTACACTGTTTTTTTCGGTAGGGCTTGTTCTTTATTAAATCAAGTAACACTGCTTTTCATCGTGTTTTTGTGTAAACAGTTGGTCTGGTGTGCATCAATTACTCATTGTTGAATGTGTTTGTATTTTATTCTTGAGACTACTTGCTTCCATAGCCTTTTTTGTTTTTGCAACAAAATGTATTAACAAAACAAGAACCTACACAAAACATGTTTCTAAAATAAATATTGGGTTTTGTGCTGTTGAGGCAGCGCGAACTTCCTGCGTCTTTCTTTCTTAATATTTTTCAGCAGTTGTACATATTTCGGAAAATTAGCAAAAGTGAAGTTTAAAAAAGTTACTACTTCGGTTTAGATGGTGATAACATAACGATGGTTGAAGTATCCGAAGGATGTACAAAAATAGAAGAAATATGTACATAAATTTGTTTTGTCCTGCTGACCGGGGCGGTCACGCTGCTATGAAACCAAAATAACGACGATACTTTACATCAAAGCAACGAACCTCCCCCCCCCTCCACGCCGAACTTTTCATTCCTAGTCCCAAACATCTAAATTGTTTACGCCCTGTCGCAGGATTCTAAAGGTTTTTGGCTCATCCCACTCTGGGCGGCAATCAATAATTTTTAATTCTCTCGGAGTCACGAAGTGTCCAGCGTCCACTTTTCAACTGGGGGTCGCGAACTAATGAGCGTATGGGCCACACGCTCATTAGTAGGGATTATATTTGCAACGGACATGGGATGACACCCCCGTAACTTCGGCAGTACAAATGGCCCGACCTTACAGCGTCACGCCGAACCCATTCACGAAAACTATTTCACACGTTCGTAGTTTCGCTAGCGCTCCACTCCGCAGTTTCAACAAAGCACCCAGCCAAGGTCCCTCGTCAAAGACACAGAAGGTTTGGGAGAGGAGGCACCGGGGTACAACGCCACCGCCAGAAAGCAGACCTCGAGCACAAATAATTATATGCCGTTAGGCAACATGAAATGTGCCCCAAAATTAAGAGTAGCCGTATAAGCAACTTGCTAGAATCCGCCTGAGCAACCGACAGTTTTGTCTTAACAAATTTGAAGATATATCAGCTCGAAATACGTAAACATTGCGAAACGCATGCCCCAATCAGGTAGCCAGATGAATGAGACTGTATGCTGCTCCGCGTACGATACATACTTGTTCACGTTGAAGGCGACACGGAATATTCATCAAGAAAGAAAGTACAACTGAAACGGAGCGTCCAATGACTCTGAATATCCAACGAGACGGAAAGTCCAACCATGCCGGAATGCTAACCGGGACTGAACATCCACCGAGACGGAATATTCAATTGAGACTGAATGTCCAATGATTCTGAATATAAACCAAGACGGAAGATCCAATCAGGCTTGAATGTTCAACGTGCCTGAATATCCACTGAGCTTGAATATCCACTTGTGGATTTTTGGACTCATTGACGTCAGTGACCCTATCCACCAATCAGAATTTTCTCTTGCCACCGACGCTGACGCCTGCTTTTCTGCGACTCGAACTCCTTAAAGGTCTCGCTTTAAAAAAAATCAACCCGATAAAACACCTCCAGCATGACGACCCGTGCCTACACAAACTTGCCGCAACTCTTTATACATCCAACTTGTCGCCGGCCAAGTGCACCGATGGGAGCACTGAGACATGCCCTCTTTATAACTGGCAATAAAAAGTGACTCATCGATTTCTCTCGCTGTCTTAACTATATAAAAAATCAGAGGTGATGAAGGTAATCGCTGCACTGGCATAGCGGGAAATTGGGGAAAGAACGACAGAGATTGTGTCGACGGGGTTTTGGACACACCGGGGAAAAGGCTATGACATTCGAGACGGGAGAATTACCACGAGGAGATCGTGCTGCTACAAATTATGCGATCAGTTGCCCTTTTACCATTTGGCTTATGGCTAGGGTTTCTTGTTTCCGGAGTTCATTTCTCATAGAAATTCGGATGCTGTTTCCTCGGAATTTATTTTCCAGCAGAAATTTCGGGGTTTATCGGAATTCATTGTTAGATTCCCAATTCTCGGAAAGTCCAGAGTTTATTTTACTGTGTTCCCCATTTTTAAAAGTAAAACAAAAGTTAATTTACCATGAAGGAACATTTACCGAACATTGACGAGCTAGAAGGAAATCCCTTTTGTCAGTAGTTTGAGATTTCAAAGAAAACTGATGTTGGATCTCCTCAGGACCACTGACCTTGTTCATCTTATAAAGTCCATTTGTAAAACACCGCATTTTTTGCTTTTTATTTTGTCTGATGTTCCTGAGAATTCAGACTTTTCCGGATAAATCATGAATTGATGGAAATATTTACCGGCCAGTGTTTTTCAGAGTTTTTGAGATTTATCCAAAAACACGGAACCCACCATGTGACGAGATCCTCGCTTGACCAACGGGCCTACATCAGTTCACCTCGTCCTCGTGTAGCCCAAGAAATACGTCGAGTTTCGGATCAAAGGTTAGACGTATAATTTGCGCTGCGCCATTTGGTAAATCACGCTATATATGTTCAAAGGAACCATGAAAGAATCTTCCAGCTTTTTTTCAAATAAAGACCTCAATTGATCTTCAATGTTCATAGAGCTAGGGTCAGGAATCCGTTCTCGTTTTATTGCCTCCAGTTTTGCGCACAAAAAAGATGAAAACTCACGTCTGCTCATTCCTCGCTCAAACAATACAGCCTCTAAATCGACCATCACGGATTTGGTTTTAGAAATCTCGTGGCACTCAAATCGGCGTAAAGTATGGCCTTCCTAATATATTTTAGCAGAAACGTTGGTCCCTTAGCGACCCGAGTTCGACGGACAACTGACGTCAAGGTCATATACGGCGTTGTGTTTCTGACTGTCGAAACGACGTGTTCGTAGAAATACGACGTTCTGGTACGTAAATAGGTACCTCTGAATGCCAAATAGGTATTTGCATGGAATTTCGAACTTTTCTTGCAATCTGTGTCACTAGGACTCGTCTAGGATGCCGATATTCACGATTTTGTGCTTAGGATCAACGTCAAATTATAGAACCATATGGTTTATTTGCGTCGCAGCTTGAGTAGAAGTGCAGTTTAAAATATGTTTCGGTATAATATATGTATGCGGCCTCGTTTCCTGATAAATCGCCGGGATCGAAAACAGAGCAAAACAGAGCAGCATTCGCCCGACGAAGGCTATACGCATGCACGGCGTCCGGTCCAGCGAATGGATGTCAGCGCAATACTCATTATAGAACGGCAGGTACATCATTTCGGCAATGCGAAAAAGTGTAACGTCTAGAAACTAAAATAATTTGTAAGTTCGGTCGCTGACAATTCGCTTGCTTGTCTAGAGCACCTGCAAACGGCTGCACTGTGATGGCCACCGCCCGGGAGAATGTTTGTTGCCGGGAATGCGCCGCCGCGTCGTGTTTCAAAATGACGGGTGTATTACAGAAAATGCATATTTACGTGCTTTGTGCCTGGACCTCGTCGTTTTGCGCACGAGAGGACAGACCTCTCGTGATCTCATTGACGCTGTGGCCTATGCAACAGGATATTGCAGTCGGTCATTTCCGTGTAGAATACTCACCTACAATTTCATCGTTTGCAAGTACATTTCGAGTGACAAACTACTCGTATCCCATACGGAAGCTCAATTCAACTGACGTGGTCGAAAATAAGACGAAAAAAGACTCCTACAGTGTGGATGCTGCGGCTACTTTGCTAGCTGGGGGAGCTGCCGCGCATTCCAGAATGTTTCGTCACGACTCATTTAATAATATACCCAGTCGCACGCTCAGCGTCGTTGTCAGCATTCGAGGGAGAAAGTGTAACATATAGTCGGCTTCTATTTACGAAACTTTCATGCCAAAAATTAGAATTTAGCCTTCCTAATCTCACGTGCTAGTTTTCTTTTGGTCCCATTGAACCACATGTAGTCAGTAAAAATGTCTATAACCGTTTCTATGCGTCCTTTAAGTGTCAATAAATGCGGAAAGCATATTTTGTAAGTCTCTGGATTGCCTACTAATCACCATGCGTGTTTTATGTTGCATTGGCCTGTGCGTAGCGGCTGTGCGTTACACTCAAGCATAATGCTTTTCGCGTTAAATCCACTCCACAAACACATTGTGCTCCAAAAAGAGCAACAAAAAAAAAGACAAAACACGTTTATATGCGTTGGTCTTGCTGTTTATATTGACGAAATCGGTCTCAGATTCTTCTTTGGAAATGAAATGCTTACCTTACCCATTGCTTCACTTAGCACATCTTGGGAATTCCAAAGAGTGGAGTTCGCGTTATGTCGAAACATCAAACATTTCGGTCACTTTTATTTTTTTTTAGTAATCAAAAGCGGTAATATTTGAGACAAACGGGACAATAAGTCTATTGAGATAAAGTCTGCCACTCACTTTGTGTGTTCTAGGAGGAAAAAAAATGTGACAAATATGAATTACTCAGCCAGTGCCCCCTTGAGAAATGGCAATCACGTTAAACATTCGAAAATGGAAAGATGCGTCTATTAAGCCTTGGTAGTGGCGGTTTCATGACGCTGCTTTCAGGGACTAAACTTCCATATCTTTATTCTTCAGCTTTTATGACTCGTTTTCTTTTTTCAAATCTCTTGTCTCTGGAGAGTGCCCCCCAATAAATGTTGAACAAGCGTGAAATGAATTCTGAAGATCCTTTGGAGACTGAGAACAAGCCTAATTTACTGAGAGTCCGTTTTCGAAACTAAAGAAAACTCCTGATGTCCACTTAAACGAACACAAAAAAAGTCGTGGCAACAAATAAATGTCTGAAACGTTTGTCAATGGGCGCAGAAAACAATGTGAATCAAGCCCCAAGGCATTATTCCTTTTGTTAGTTAGATTTTACACATCACTCTAAAGTAAACATAGCACTGATTCTCACTGAGCATAGATCTCAATTACTGCTACACAGGAGAAAAGAAATCCAAACAGAGGCGCAAAGAAATATAACAAAAATGAAGCAGAAGAAATAATACAGTAATGGCGCGTGTGAGGTGGTGTAGGATTACCGTTTTGCTTAAACACACCGAGAGTGGGTGAAGATGCGTAAAGAAGTCAAAGTTAAAAGAACGAGGAAAATAACACTGAAAGGCGTTCTGTCGTTTTCCCTGTTTTTTATTTTTTTATTTACTTTGTTGGTTTCTGTGAATCCTTATGAAGTCTCAGGCGTTTCAGCGAAATGGCGGAAAACATGTTCTCGCCTTGTCGAATACAATGGTCAGAACTAGGTCTTCGTGTTTTACTTTCTTTTATGCTTCGTCGAAAATGAAAGTTTGTTTTCGGTGGCATCTTTTCGCGTTCTACGAAATATTTGTGTTAACCCGCGCTTACGTTGAATGAAGGAGGCCACGGGAATCATATCTCCAACTCCAGTGAATATGCGCGTGACCCGAATGTTTAGAAAACGTCCCGGTACCGATAAAAAAAGGAATCGAGATAAAAAGCTTAATCCCCCTAGAAAAAAAAATAATAGACGGTTTGCTGGCAGTTTAGTGGGTGTTGCTTCTCGTCTCAACACACACACACACACAAAAAGACGCGTATACCGCGATTTTCGGCTAGGGTTTTTCTTCTTCAAGTAGAGCAGTATTCCGTGGGGCTTCGGTTATCTCCGGCTTCGAAGAAACTCGTTTGTAGGTCGATGCATTTTCAGGGTTTGTTCATATACACCGAAACACAAAAAACTTACTTCCAGAGAGGGTTTCGTGTTTTCTGTATAAATCGTTAACCATCGAAAACGTACCAGGAACCCTGTTTTATCGAAATCGACGTAAACCGAAAACCTTTGAATCGGAGCTCTGCTGAAACAAGAAAAATTGCAAACCTCCCTTGACGAAGGACGTATCTCATTTCTATTTTAGCGGCACACGTTGCGCCACATTTAGCTTTAGTGTTATAGCTAGATAAGGAATCACACGGGCTTAGTACCACGTGACGAAATATAGCTGGGTGTCACGGGGTTATCCCTATCATTCAAGAATAAACTTATAGGAAAAATGAAAAAAATGAAAGATAGTGTGGTCAATCGTTTGATAATTGCACAGCAGAAAGAGGTTCTGGCCCTCGACCCTAATGCGTGATGACGCGTGTAGCTTTCAGTCTATCTGTATACATACACGAGCTGAGCTCTGTTACGACACGGCGCGGTGGTGGTGCGTCGGAGGCACTTCCGGTCTGGGTGCTGTGGGCGGAAGTCACCATGATGAACCTGCATTTCTGTGTTTCTGAAAGAAACCGGACAAAACCTGCCTTCTCGTCAAAACGCCGCAACTGGGACTGTAGCAAAAGAGTCGGGAAAGCTTGTTAACACCGCTGCTGGGGCTAGTTGGTTTTTCATATTTTAGTACTTCACAGCGCATAAACGCCTCACAAAAGCAGGCACTCATTCATTAACATAGACAAAAACAGACACACAGCGCTGACTCACAACTCTTTGTATTTCGACTTCGTTTTCTTATTTATTAAATAAAATCTGGAAATTGTTCTCTCCTCATTATTTTTCTCTCCTCCTATGAAAACGAATTCGTAAAATAGTCCGCGATTATCATCTTAAGTTGTAAGCCAATTTGACGATAAGGTAAGTGATGGGCTGCTCACGCATCCATCGTCAAGCCTAGCAATATGGTTTGCTTTAATTATTTCCCTTGTTAGCTGGTTGTCGCTTCGGTCAAGCACGGTGCAACTACGCAGTTGTGCCGCACAACCGCAATCCCGGCAGTGCAGACCTAAATGTCCTGAGTTGGCTCTAGTAATGTTATTGTGGTGTTAACGAAGTCGATCGTTCAGGCACGGTCCAGTCTGGACGATATAGCGTTTCCCACAGGAGAGAGGAATGAAGTAAACGACCGTTTCGGTGCACTGCACAAAACTGGTTTTGTGCTTCTTAGTGCAGCACTCTGATCGGTTTGAAGAAGCGTTCACTTTCTAGCACAAGCTGGAGAGCTTCTTCGGAGCTGAAAATACCACATCATTGACCTTTTAGAGCGGAGCTCTTAGGCGCCCGTTTTCGGCTTGAGCGGCGTCGCCGTCGCCGTCGCCGTCGCCGTCGGCATAGCCAGTCTTGGGTAGTAACGCGTTACTAGTAACGCGTTACTGTAACTCTGTTACTTTTTGGTAACTTGTAACTGTAACAAGTTACTTTTTCAAACTGTAACTTGTAACTGTAGATCTATTACTTTTTCTGAGGTAACAATGAAAGTAACGACGTTACTTTTGTCATTACTTTAAAGTTTCTTTTGAATAATATATCATTGAACGCCGTACAATCTAGCTATTCCTTGCACTTTCCAAATTGTCTGTTCCAACATTTCGAATGTCAAGATGGCCTTGCACAAACTTGTGAATACGTTCTTTCTCGCGAGTGACGACCTGAGTATAGCCAAGTGCAGATTTGATAATAAAAAAATCTAGTTATATTTACACAAGCGCTTGTACGTTGTGACTGAACGCTTACATCTTAGTAACTTCAAGCACTATCTATGTTGCGTTTTTTTTCTGTGCAAACGCTTTTCAATTGGGTGAATAAATTGTGAAGCAACAATACGCGCAGAGGGCACAGCGCATATTTCGTATTTTGATTGGTGCCATTACTCCGCACTGCGCATGTTTTGTTTCCGCCATCAAACGAGAAAAACTTTCAGACACTGATCTCGAGAAGTAACTGCTGCTAGGTTACAATATAAAGTAAAAAGCATATATATTTTTTTTATTTTATGCAGTAAAACTCGGTGAGGGGTGTTTTATAGTTTTCCTAAATGTTTTTGTGCTCTAGAAAAGTAACTGAAAAGTAACGTCGTTACTTTTTAAAAGCAACTGTAACTGTAACGAGTTACTCTTTTGTTGTGGTAACTGTAACGGTAACTTTGCTACTTTTTTCTGAAAGTAAATAGTAACTGTAACGAATTACTTTTTAAAAGTAACTTACCGAAAACTGGGCGTAACTGCGCGATGACGATGACGATGAGGATGACATCATCGTCATTGTCACGTGACGTCACTGGTGACGTCAATGATGACGTCGTCAGTGACGATGACGATGACGATGGCGATGACACTAAATTCCCCGCTAAATCTAGCGGAAAATATTTCTCCGCTAAATTTGGCGGCAGAAATTTCCCTGCTAAATCTAGTGGAAAATAGTTTTCCGCTAAATTTAACTGAAAACATTTACCCGCTAACTCTCGCGTAAAAAAATTTCCCGCTAAATCTAGCGGAAAAACATTCCCTCTAAAGTTAGGGGAAAACATTGCCCCGATTGAATTCCCGCCAAATTTACACGCGATCCACACCCATGTTAGTAGTCGGGGGTTTCCACCTTCTACCCTCAGTGCCCTTCCCTCCTCCTCCTCAAGAGCTGCGCCCTAATTCGGCGTTACAGGGGATTGAAAACGTCCTTCATTTTCTTTCGCTACATTTTTCAGTCCATGGGAGGAGTTGTGAATATAAGGCACATCAATGGGCCTCGTTGACCTGTCTCTTGGTGGAGGTTGAGTGACCTCCCGACTTTTCATATGTTTGAGTAGGTTCTCTGCAATCCACGTTGATAAGACATTGGGGTACCCGGCTGCTGTTAAGCGAGACATTTGCGCATCGAAGTTTGTTTTGATCAAATATCCGCATCATTTATTAAGTGAGTTTTTGGTACATAGATTCACAATGCCTCTTTTGACCAGTTTTGAGTGATCAGAGTTGAAGTGAAGTAGCGGCTTTTATCCCCGCGGCTCATATGACCAGCATACGTGATCACTCGATAAAAATAGTCGTAAATCCAGGAATCTGATGAATTTTTTGTCGGGAAGTTCGTAGGAAAGCTCCAACGGATCCATGCAGCCTCTAAAATTGGATCGAACGTTGGCCAACGTCGTTGGGAACTTGGAAGTCTCCACTGCTACGTTTTTTAGGACAAACGTTGGCCCGATAATTGCGATAAGAAGTAAGTGCAGGCCTTAAAATACCTTTTTTAAGTTTGAAGGTGGTTTGAGGTAAGTAGGCTCGGTGTAGACAGTAGATAAAAGTAGATGTTTATTATTGTTACTAGTGGCCATCACCGACTTGTCATGCCTGATTCGCTTGGTCCGATACTGCTTGCGATTTTCAGTATCGACGTCGACCATCTCAGCTACGGTCCACGCTTTTACAGCCCGAGTGACGTCGCGACTAAAAATAGCGAGCAAAATCTCATCATTCGAATCAGGGTTTAGCGCCCATTCTACGGCGTCCACGCGGAATGAATCGTCCCATGTCACATTATTCACGCGGCGTTTTGCGGTGTAACAAGCCTCGCGAATTTCGGTGAGTCCGGTAAAGTAATTAGACATTGCCAGAAAGACGTGGAATCAACAATTCCAACGCGGAAAAGAGCACGGGAACTCACAGTGACACCGACAATATCGCCTTCCAATGGTTTGTTTATTGGCGACGGCGAGCTTCTTGCCCACACTCCATCGCGCATGCGCTGCGCCAATGGCGTCCTCTGGCAGCGCTCCGGTTTTTTCGTTAAGATGAGTTGGTCGATACATCATATTCACGTTTTCTGTATGCTCTCCTGTGCTCTAATTTTTACCATTCTTTTACGGTATAGCGGACCCGGACTTTACGCTGATTGACTATCCCCTGCCTAGACAGCCAACTTTCCATTCAAACTTTTAGATTTACTATGCCGGCTATAGAGAAACGGCAACAAAATTCCAGCAGGGTGGTACGACCAGACGACTTCTCCTCTAACCGCAAAGTAGAAAAAAAAGTAATCATCTAAACAAGTTTTGCCGTGTTTACATTCACCAACTCGGGTCATTGTTGACTTGTTCAACTCAAAGGCGGCCTCGGGCAAAAACCTTTCTTGAAGTCAGTTTCCGAGAAGCCGCTTTCAGACTAAACGAGCTGCCAGACCGCTTGTATTGAGGACCGGGGGCGCTCAGGACAAACAAACGATTGCAGCCAGCCAATCTCGAAGAAGGCCTAAGGCGGATCCGGTCAACCGCGAGACGTATAGAACTGTCTTTATGCGAACTCGGGACACAAAAGAGCGGTGGACGCAATTTAAGCCGACAGAATTTCTTCGAAAATAGCCAGGCGGAACAAGATATTCTAAAGCGTTGCTTTTGCTGGGCCTCAGATGTCCATGGTTGAGCAAGAATACGATAAGCCCGTGGTGACGTCAAGGAACGAAGAACTATTAATAAATTTCACTAGCTTGCTCATGCTGACAAAGATTGTGTTGCAGATGATACGTTGTGAAAGATCTGTGCCGTTGTTATGTGCGCTTGACATCACGTGACGTCATAAGGACCAACGAGTCTGACGTTACTTGACGTCACTGTTTCGCATGACGCCCCCGTGACACCACGCTGTCACGTGACTGTGATATCACAATGAAGTTATATCACGTGGTGTCACACTCCTTCGTAACGGTTCTTCAGGACGGTTCTTCATGACGGGTTTCCCGTTAAATTTTCTCAAGGAAACACAATCTGCGTCAACAATCAAAGGCAATATCATTTTTCTTCTTCATCACGAATATTGGTTGGAACGTAGGGTGTGTATTTTTTCTATTCAAATGTGGTATAATCAAAATAATTCAAATTATGACTTTACCACACACCAAATAAGTCCCTAAGGAAAGAAATAGCGATGATTTCAAAACGATTGGGCTTCAGTAACGAATGCATGGAAGTGCGGGTCAGTTAAAGAATGGTCTATGATGTGAAATGAAAGAGAGCTAGGTCTCAGCCCATCTTTTGTGTGAACGCATGATCATTGACGACAGTGATTTGCTTGCAGAGGTACAACTCCTTGTCTTCAGAGGCTGGAATCGAATCTACATGGTTTATCAGCCCATTGGAAAAAAAATACTCTACATGCTTTATGTGCACTAGTAGGAAACAAAGTATATACTTTAGAATAACCACATAATCTGCCTCACAAGTTTACTAACAATACATTAACTGGGCGCATATCCCACAGCGGCCGTGCTTGTTCGTAGTAAGCAACTTTGCGCGCCACTAAGGCAAGACATACAGTAGAAGCATATTAGGATTGCAATTCGTAACTTGCAAACTTATTTCAGTATACTTGTTATTTGCACCATGTATATGTTTTGGTGATGAAAAACTATACAATCAATATACTTTTTCGAAATAAATAGCGCGAAGGTCAAGTACAAACTGACAGAACAAGCGCTAACTCACAACTGTCGTTTTAATAATCACACAGAAGACGAGAAAGAGGTAGCGTTTCTCTCTCGTCTTTCTTTTGGTATGAAAAATTCCCAAAATGAAATTGTCTTGATGGGTAGAGGAAGATACGTTAAGAGAACTGAGAAATAACAAAGAAGGAAGAGGGCGTTATGTTAAAAAAACTGAGAATTAGCAGAAAGAAAGGAAGGAGAAGTTGTCCACAGTAAACTAATGAAAACACCTCAAGTAGGAAAGTTAAGGTAATGAAGTTCTTTGTCAGTTAATGCCACTGATGGTGCACTGACACACGAGTTCTCATTTTTTTTATGGTCATTGCCTCGTATAGTTCCCTTGATATCTTCTCACGGTACCTTCGAAGGACCTTTGTCTCTGGAGGTATCGGCTTGCAGTGACAGTCCCTTACGTCCACTGCGAGATGCCCCGATGGTGTTGAATTGAGTGACGCAGCGTGTTCACGTAACCTGGTGTTCACGCACCGGCCAGACTGGCCGACATGTACTCTGTCAGAGGTGAAAGGTATTTCATATATAACCTAGCTTTGGCAAGGTATACAGGGTGTTTCACGAAAGGTGGACAAGTTCGATATTGCGAAAACTACGCGTCGCAACATAAAAAGGCTTGTGTCGTTTTGGTCCTGGGCCAGGAGCCAATTAAGGAAAGTTATTG
>JAZHYW010006291.1:0-26252 GCA_037355805.1 Ixodes ricinus
CTCTAGTCCTTCGTAACTTTTATTCTACTCGTTATTATATTTCTGCGACCTAGTTGGCCCGGCCAGTAGCCGTGCAGCGGCGTTCGGTAATATACTTTTACGTTTAGAGCTATTGATAGGAAACGGTGCGAAGGCCCTGCATGTGGATGGTGTTCAGCGACGTCGGTGTGGCTGACCTCTACAGGCACTCGTTGGGTGCACTCTTACGACAGAGGTTTTTATCTCTTGCCCAATCGGCGACTAATGGTCACCTGGTCGCCGGGTTGGGTCACGTGGTCCTGTGTCCACGTCATCTCACGAGACCACGTAGTGAGCTGAGAACACGACAACGGGGACTACATTCGATTCCTGGTGAAGTGCAGCATGCTTTTCTTTGTTTCTTTTTGTGTAACGGTAGGTGGTATTGCCGAGAAAAATATCTTTTACACCAGCCGGAGCACTTCAAAGAAAATATTTTTGTCTTAGGAGCTGCTTCTCATGATCGCACTTCTTGCTTCATGATTGTTTCGTTTTCTTTCCTAACGGTTCATGCAGCAATCTTAGTGGCTGCAATAGTAAGATGATCGGGTCTTTCAACGCCTTACCTTTCTTAACATATCTGTGACTTTATTGTTTCTTTTTCGTTGAATTTAATTATCGCTTATAGTCTGGGCGGACGTAAGCCTCAGCGGATTATATTTCGTAAACACCTATTGCCGCAGGGCATGCGGCGAGCCTCTCGTCCAACTGTCGTTTGTCACAGGTGTCGTGGCGTCATTGTCAGCATGTGCGGGTCAGCTTAGAGGCCAGCAAGACTCATATGATACCGCCGATGACTTCGCAGTCCCTCGTCCTCCATTCTATTTTCCTGCTGCGCGACGAGCGCAGAGAGAAGGAGATCATGAGTGTAGGACAGGTGATTTTTAAGGTGTCTCCATCCAAAATGTCACAATTGTATTGAACTAAAAAAAAACGGTCTGGCTTTTCTATAAGAACTCTTCGACACGCCTTTGAAACCCCTTATGCGTTTATAAATATCGGTGTGTATATCAGAGATATTACAAGGAAATATAATTCTGGCATATGAGCGTACCTGAGCCTCGTGTTATAGTTCTCGTGTTCACCTGCATCACTGGTTCTCAAATCTGTGTCTGCGGACATTTTGGGGTCCGCGAAGGCATTCTAGGAGCCCATGAAGCCCTGCCTCATCAGCCAACTCCGGGAATAAAAGTTGCATTTCTTTTAGATTGAGATGAAACGTTCCCATTTTCGGGTGAGTTGTATCGTGTGTATGCCAATGAGAGAAGTCTATTCGCACTAGCCCTTAATTATATTCATTTATTAAATTATTATCACAATGATCCTATCCCTCTCCATTCCCTTCAACACCAACGGGGTCCTCCATCATCTTCGCCGATCCACAAAGCGTCCGCGAAACATAAATGGTTGAGAACCACTGCTCTACATCACACGCAGTGGGAAACAAAATTTAACCAGTGAATTTTATCACACATATTTTTGTTTCGACGGTTTACCTGTAGCCCTCCAAGGCAGCAACTTCCTCTGCACGGTTGGTCCAGTCGATGGCATCTTCACTTCTGTTCAGCCACTTCTCGAGCTCTACTCTGTTGTTCTCGACCAAGTCGCTCAGCACAATGTCGTTGAATCGACTGGACGACATGAAAGAGTACCAGGCCATCGGACCAGCGCCCACTTCCAACAAAGTCTCTCCTTAGCCAGATCTGGGGAGAGCACACGGCAAATTAGTGCGCCTCATTGGGACCAAAGCCATACCACATATTTGTATAATATTGTTTTTAATATCACTACTAAATTCCTAGCCTTCATTGTTTATGCCTAGTGTTTCTTTATCTTCGAACCCCACGTTAGACATTAAACACTTCGTGGAATTCAAAGAGACTAGAAGAAACAGTTCACGGTGGCCATGTACCTCAACTCATCGCAGCTTATATCACATGAAGCAAACATGGGCGCTGCACAACCCAGGGATCCTGGTTTCAACGTCCGCCCCTTTACGTTCATATATGTAAGCAACAATGCGTAAAGTTGGGCTAGTTGGTGCATTATGAAAACTTGGAAACAGAGCGAAATAAACAATGAACGAGAACCAGAATTGAACGAGCACAACGCTGAACAGTGTTGTGCTCGTTCACTTCTCGTTCTTGTCCTTTGACTAAGTAAGCATCATGCTGGTGTACAGTCGTGTGTAACGACTGCGTGATGAACGTTAAATAGAGCAGTTATACTCCAGATTCAACATTTTCCATCTACAGCACAGACACCATAAAACCTTTGGGGCTAACTCCCCGCCATCTAAACATTCCTACCAGGTATTTGTAGAAAAAATGTTTTGCCCATGACGTTTTTACGAGAAGCAATCGGCCAGAAAAATGGGTTAACTCCAAAGATTTTTTTCTCGTTTGAATTAAGTGTTAATTATTCCAGCTTACCTGCGCTTTTTTCGACCTGTGTATGGCGCATGGTTTCATCTCCGTCTCGCGACATCTGATTTTACGATGTACGAGAGAATATGAAGACACCCTGTTAATTGCTGGTGGCACTTTGTTTCTTTTGCCGGTCGTGCAGCATATATAGCAATCCGAAAGTGATTGGTTTATATCGCTGAGTCCCCCATCGGACTCTGAGCGTTTATGGGCACTGACACTTTGTTTCTGCAGAAAATTACCCCGGCAATCACCTCTGTATTTGCTTGTGTTTTTTTTGCATTTAGTACCGCTTTTTTGTTTTTAGTGTGCGTCTTTCTCTTTGTTTACGCGACTTGATTTTATGGCTATTACAGCTCCTGCGGGTCAAAGTCCAGCCTTCGGCGACCAAGCCTGCTTTGCATTTTGATACCCATTATGACCCTGCAGAAATACAGAAATCTCGCCTGTGTACATGAGCAGCGATTTCCCCCTTAACATATGTAGGCTGTACTGATTTCTATACCTGTTTTTCACCCCATCCCAGAAACGAGTCCTCTATATTCTTGCCGTACGCGCTGGTTTCGTACGAAAACATGAAACGTTAAATTTGTTTATGTTTTTGGGATGTCTTTCTTTTGCATATCCGATCCTTAACCCTACTAAATATTCCTCGCCCCATAAATAAAGATACCTATCTCACTATATATCAGTCGAAGTCTCGACAGTTTTGGAAACAAAATGGATTTGCAGAAGGTAAGGGCAGACGCTTGAAGGAATAAGACACATGCCGTATGTTTCGGAACAGAACGACATTAGTTTCCGACAACATAAGAGAGAAAAAGCGGGGCCTCTTATGTTAAGGCTTCTTGCTCCGTAATTCATCATTGGGCCGTCTTATAGGCTAATGCCGTCGTCTGATTGGCTGCGCAGTGACAGTAAGATTCTAGCGAGTGCCACGCCCTGCCTTTCTTAAGCTAGCAGAAAAAAAATTGGTTAATAACCTCGAGTAAGTAGGGATGAGGGAGGCGAGAAAACAACTCTAGACATTCTTCCAGACACACTATTTGCATTTGTTCCATAAAGTAAGCGGCGATGTTTGCTGCTTTCACCACATTGCCGAATGGCGGCACTGTTAAATCCGCGACGAGGTGGGTCAGGCATATGGTTAAAGTCAGTGTGCAGGAATATGCGTGGGGAATACGGGTTTGCTGGAAAACTTACAATTCGAATTTATTACACGACGAAGGTAGGAGCATCATTTATTTTGTTTAACATGTATAAATGTAGTGCAAAATGGAAATAAAACCCTGGGTAGCGTTTCTGCTTATCAATCGCGCTCCTGGAAACGTGATGTGTCTAAGAGTTTTAAAAGGTATAAAAGCGCGGAAAACAACGAGGACGAAGACGATGTGAGATAAACACCAGGCGCACTCGCAACTGAAGTTTATTCGGAAAGAGCACCTACCTTATAGGCCACATCGGCAGTGAACGGCAGTGAACGGCAAGATGGTCAGACGGGCTGAAGGTACATATTGCGTAAGTAAGACATATTTCGTTTCCCCAACTAAAAAAAAAAAAAAAGTTTCATTTTATCAAAAATTATTTGCGCCGATGTGATGATGACTAGACTAGTCAATGGTGCGTGTGTAGCACGTGTCGTCTGGTTTTCGTCCTCTATGTTAGTCTCTTCAAACACCGTAGTACGTGTTCTTTCTGAATAAACAACACTTGAAGGTGTGTCTTGTGTTTGTCTTACTTCGTCTGCATCCTTGTTGTTCGTGGCGCTTTTATTCTGTTCACTTTAAGACCATGCACAAACTGGCCGAAATAGCCGCCTCGCTACCTAAAGAAATTGGCATAAAATACTGCGGGATTTGGTAAATAAAAAGGTAGAAAATGAACCTATTAAGATAAATTTTCAGAAAAGAGGCGCCATAGACAAAATGCTTCCAGGTTCACATATTTTTTTTTGTAATAATAACTATAGTTATTTTAATAAAAACGTCACCTCACGCCTTGACTATAATGAGGTCAAGCGTTCATTCTTTAACTACTTTATGCCCTCATAAATGAAGACATCACAATCAAGTGAAGCGATCAGGTAATTAGCTTACTGATTAACCAATATCGCCTCTTTTCTAGTAGCCCCCGTCGCTACGAAGTTAGCCTTACGGCTAAAAGTACCCAAACAAAATTCCCAGTTTTACTTTAGTCACTTAAAAATATCCTTGTATACAATACATAACAAGTATTGCGTACTGTATATAGCACTGGGATAAAATGACGTGATGGGCAACAAATTTCCATGTCGCCGTCAACAGGCATGTGCCTATGATGATTAACGAAGGGACTAGGGAACGTAACCTTCGCCATCGCTTTACATACTGCAGGATGCGCCAAAATATTACACCAGTTATTACCAGGACGTTTGCATTCAGGTGATGTAATGCTTAGAACAGGCAACAAAATCAATGGGATGAATTTGTGGTAGAAAGGGATATTGAGTATTCAATGCAGCAGTCAGAAATCGGCAATGACGAGGGTGAACAGAACAAGATCTTAAGGTATTAAACAAGCCAGCTACTATAGCAGGATTTCCTTAGTGAAAAATGTTATTTGTATAAGAAATGTATTGGTCAACAACATAAGAGCTTATAAGACATATAACGTATGGAAACATTTTAAAAGGTTGCTTATGACTTCAGTTATAATATTATATATTTTATATATTTTTTTCGCGGTTCTTATATGTTCTTTTATGCTCTTATTTGATCATGCGCGCTTATTGGTCCAATAAATTTATTTCTGATTCAGATAAAATTTTCCGAGAGGGTTCGAGACAAATGTGTTATTTATGTCATTCACTTGGGACATTGGTTTATTGATGTTTTCGAAACTGTCAGCATCACGGGTATTAAATGTTCTTTCATACACATCATTATGTGTTTCGCACTTTTTGTTTCTCAGGCTATGCCTCTTTCCCGCTCCGAATGCGCAATTTAAAGCGAGCAACCAAGACCTCTTCCGGTAATATTTTCGTTCTTCCCCTATTATTAAATGAAATCAATAAAACCTCCCTGTACATATATTACAAATGCAGAACTTATTTGCTCAACAACCTATTTTCGTGTATGGTCTTCCGTACACTGTTGTCAAGTATTTCTGTTTAAAGTTTGTTTCTTTATGTTCAAGCTGTAAAGCAGTAACCCTTTGCGTGAAATTACTGAAGCATCAAGCCGGCTAGCTTCTCACGCTTTGTGGTTAAACAAAATATGAATAAAAATAGCCTAATAATTCACATCGCGGCCAGTCTATTTTCTTCTGCCATATCCTTCTTGGCAAACAAGAAAATGTCTTAATGACCAAGACGGACCTGTTTGACGTTTAGGTCAGGTAAGCCAATCATCCCTGATCACCCTCGTTAAGAACACACCAACCGACTAACCACATTTTTGACATGTCGGTAGAGTTCCGCGTTTTCGGAGTTTAATTACCGCTAAAGTCGGGAAGCGTTTTTCGAGGCATATTTTTGCCGAAATTCGGAATTTGACGGAGTTTTCTTATGATAGATTTCTGGTTCCTCAAAGTTATAAGTTCTTATTTCTCTGGGAGCCTAACGTTTCCAACTTCGATATAATAAACAAATATTATCTTAACCAAAAATGACCTAAATACATAACAAATCGCTGGTATCGAATGATATTTCTTTAGTTGGATTCAGCATTGGCTTCTTTGCCGTTAGCAATACTAATGGTCAAACAAAACAAAAAACATACAAACAAATGCCACTTTATTATGTGTCGATACTTCAAAATTACTAATATATTTTACGTAGTATCTGTACAGCTTGTTTTCATTCCATTCCTCCCCTCAGCCTGTTGCTGCGCAGGATGAAGGGGAGATGGAATATTTAGCTGGCCACTGTCTTTGATGGCTTTAGCTTTCTATTTTATAAAGACAGAACCAAACCTTACTGAAAGAACACCAAAATGAAGTCTAGAACAGTGGATTTCGGCGTGACCTGAAATTACGAAAACCCGTTGTCCTGAACAAGACTTAACGAGACTAACGGTGACTTCCCTTTGTCAACAGACCAAGATTTCAAAGGAAACTGGTGACGCCTCTACTCAGGACCACTGAAATAATCTCATTTGTATAATACCATGTTCCTACTAGCCTTCTTTTTTTTTGCCATAGTGGGACTGAATTTGGGACTTCGAATAAATCCGTGTTACCGAAAATTTGACAGGTGTGTGTTTTTGTTTTATTTTATCGGATTAATTGAAAACCGGAAACCCTACATATCGCACATAACGTTTTCAGAGAGGAATCTTACTACGAGCATGCATCAAGCCGCGGCGTGGCCCAGAGAACGGTGCTGGCATCACTCTATTTAACGTTGCCCTCCTGCCCCTCGCCTGGGCTCTCGCTGATATGCAAAATCTTCGTTTTTTACTCTACATGGATGATGTTACAATGTGGATGGTAAACACATCACTGGATATGCAAAAAAACGCATTGGAGAGCAGGTTGAACATCCTCGATGCAATGATACCCCATTTGAATTTACGGTATCCGTCAAGAAATCCCAATATCTTTATATGTGTAACAACGCGGCCCAGCAGAGACTACCGTCGACTCTCATGTCCCTCAAGTTAGGAGCAACACAATTTTCTGCAGTTTACCAAACCAATATTTTAAAACTCCTCATCCATCAGTCCGGATGTGCCAAGCAGTGGCTCCCCACGGAACGCCAGAAGTGGCCTCTACTACGCACCTCATCCGAGGTAGTACCTCCAAGTTCTATGGCGGAGTGCGGAATGAGGTGGCCCATTTTTATGTGTCCTTCAGCCTCGCCTAATATATCACCCTCAGGTACAATGTTTCACAGCAACCCAGGGGAAGTATCATGAGGTCATCAACCGAGGCGCAATTTCTGCTATTGCAGTCCTCACTCGGCATAGCGTTTCTAGACACCTGTATCAGTATGCGAAACGGAAAACTATTGAACACGTGATTTGTCAACGCTAGAAGGCCCTAAAACTGAAGCATACGTCTACCCCACTGCACGACGAAGCTCCTCATTCTTCTCCGTATTTCGGAACTTCCCCACCACCATTGTACTACGCCACACTTGTTACCGACAAGTCTGCGACCGTACGCACGCATCCGCCGGGCCGTACATCACCGCGGGCGAAGACGACCGCAGCCGAGAGCCCGGACGAGCCGGATTTGAACCGCAGCCTCCTGTTGACAAGACATCGCTACCGCGGTGCATTGCCTTTCTGAGCCTTCCATTAAGGCCTGGACATTTTAGGCCACATAGCTTGACGATTCACTCATCGCGGAACTATATGCCATCAGAGACGCAATCCAAGCAAGAACAGAAACCCCAAATGTTGCTCGGTTTCGCATACGCACTGGCTGCGCCTTTGCGATTCAAAATCTCAAACCAACGCGATCACCATTACAAATAAATCATGACGTGCATACTTTACATTGTGCATCCCACGTAGAAGTCATGGTTTACTGGATTCCTGGCCACAAACACGACACTCACCAGGATAAATTCAACCAGGCGGCTCGTGTCCTAATTGGACGTCCTCCCCATGATCTCGCCTCCATTCCTGATGAACCGGGGGCCTCACTCGTCTTGCGCGCGGAACCCTTGGGTCGCTACCAGTGACCCTCGTTTCCGTATGCCCACATCCCCTGCCGGTGGCCCTGTCCCGGCTTGACAAGGTTTTCCTCACGCGGATGTTTGCGGATTCCGGAGTTACCCCTGCCGTCCTGGCCTTCTGGGGCCGGGCACCCGGTGATGCCAGCCCAGCCTGCCCCCATTGCTTCGTCCGGGCATTCCAGAGTAGATGTCCTGTGTGCCTCACTTCTCTGTCCTTGTCCCTTTGGCGTATTTCCCACCATGTATCAGAACCAAGTAGCCCAACTCGTAGTCCTAATTCAGAGTAGGTCTTCCAAACCTATTTTGGAGCTGCCCGAACCTCCAGCACCTGCACGGCCCTCTTGCCCTGACACATGCATAAATCTGGCCGCACAAGAGGACTGCCGGAAGTGGACTACGCCTAACAAGCATGCCGGGCTCCTAGAGGACTCATCCGGGACGCCCACAAAAACATTCTCATTTGAATAAACGTCAAGGTATGCTTGTCATACGAATGAAAAACAAAACAAAAAGCTACGAGCATGGGTGTAGTTTGCAGCTTCTAGGTGTTAGGTTAACAGCGTTTGCTCGTATACTGTACCGGCTGGGCTTCACTTGAATTCTCCTACATCCACGCATCTTAAAAGCTCATATTGTATCCAAACAGAACTGTGTG
This sequence comes from Ixodes ricinus, assembly GCA_037355805.1. Classification (NCBI taxonomy): domain Eukaryota; kingdom Metazoa; phylum Arthropoda; class Arachnida; order Ixodida; family Ixodidae; genus Ixodes; species Ixodes ricinus. The sequence goes on from JAZHYW010006291.1 coordinate 8,762, forward strand.
AAAACAAAAATCGGCGAATACCTTAACCTGATTTGGTTTGCCAACATATTGTGTGGAATAAAACAACCGCTAACCAATTCTTGTTCTACAAGGACTGGCCTTCCTAAATCTTAATGAAACTTGCGCTTATGCATCGCAGAATTCTTCCTCTTGCTCATATCATTTGAACGCTTTTAGGCCGACTATGAATCTCAGGAGATGGAAAGCTAGGTCTAAGGTAATCCTTCCATCAAAGCACTGAGCAGATCTTACCAGATTGAAAAATGCGATGAAGCTCCTTTTGGTGAATGATATTGCCTGGCCCATTTTTCTGGGTCGCGTACGTCCGCCCCAAGAACTTATTTTTGTAAAATGCGCTCAAAGCTTGAGAGGCGGCGCTTCCCAGCATGTCCGAACTGTAATTTCTGAAAGCAAACATTTTTTCAGCAAGATTATACACTCTTTGACGTAAGAAGATTGATAATCGAAAAACAAAATTTCCACTTTCGCGAAATTATTTTTACGCATGCCTCCTTCTACTGCATTCCCACATATACTTTTTTTACTACGTGCATATCATTCCACTGCTCGCCTTCTGCGCGTAGCCATCTTTGGCAACTGTCCTCCGGAACCGGTTCTGAGCGCATGCAGTAGATATTTACTTGCATATATCAGACGTTGTGAATGAAGTCCCTCGATGCTTCTTTTGAAAGTAATGACGACTAAACCAATAACGAAGCACAATCCGTTGGAACAAAATGGCGTCTTTAAGTTCACTCTCAAAGAATATCGCTACTTGTAGGAAGCCCCCAACGAGGAACTTCAATCGCGAATGCGTCCAAAACACTGACCCATTTTTCGCCTATGCAAAAAATAACAGGTCACTGCAGTGGGCGAAAGAAAACAAGCTACCCTGCTCCCCTTTTCCCCACTAAAGTATATTTGCACAAACTGCGCCACGTCTTATAATTAAGCAACCGCCCCAATAGAGCAAACCGTCTCGAGAGATTGTTCCAGCTGGGATGAAACGAACGACGACATAGACTGATGTCTTCTAGACAGTTTACATTACAGAGAAATTGTAGCATCGTTGACACTCGGGCGAGTTGGTTCTGCACTGTGAAATTAACAAAAAAGAAAGAAAAGAAGCGCGAAGATCAGATCTCTGTCTGTATGGATCTACACGTCATACGTCCGTCTTTGCATTGCTTTTAATTCCACAAATACAAATAGTTTCCTATTGTTTCATCTGAGTCACGTGGTTTATGGGACACGCTTGCAGTGCGAGCTGCGGGAAGGGCGCGAAATCGTTGATCGTCTACGAAGGTCTCAGCCTCTCCGCCTGCTCTCCTCTTTGCCACGCGACAACGCCGCGCATCCGCACTTGCAACCAATCTCGGCGGGAGAATTCCGCCATTAAATTACAAACGCTCGCCATGGTTTGAGAAGACCCTCTCTTCAATCTAGGCTCTCTAATGCTTCCATGACACTGGCGGCGCCGTGGGGCGGTGAGTGCTTTAACACCCTAAATATAAAAGGAAATAAAAAAAACCTGAACAAAGACGGTGCTCTCATTCAAAGTGGAGACGCCATCTTGTCATTGCTGGACGGCCCTAAGGGGAGAAAAATATGTATAGACAAACTCACTCTCTGACGTCACACCACTGTGGTGGCGCTGCTTGATCGTTACTGGGCATGCGCAGATGCTTCGCCTCTCGCGAATCTGGTTTCCGCGCCCGCGCAGTACCCACACCCAGGGTGAGCAACGCGGTCTTTTTTGTAAACTGTGTTGGTCGATAGATGATTTAAATAATGAAACTGGGACACCTCCTTGGCTTAGGTTATTTCTCTACATTTCCCTTTTGTCGAACGCTTTATTCATTGTCTCCGTGGATTAGTCTTGACCAGTTTCTCTGAATAGGCACATCAAGGTATCATGTAAATGTCAGTCATGGTGACTCAATTTACTACTTTACGAACTAACGGTTCCTATAATCGTCGGGGTTCGAGCTGACTCGTGCACGTGAGAGGAGCGAGGACGACCGCTACACGCGTCAGAAGTCTCCCACCGAGTTAACTCAAGCGTAATATCAGCACTTGAGCTCCTTCCGAAAGTTCCGGAAGCAGCAAGCCCCAAAACGAAAAATGGCAAACATGGCGTGCTTGGGAACTCCCACTTTCCTGCTTGGAGGACCCAGCACGAAAGCTTGCAAGCTTCTCGAAGTTGCCCGCACCTTCTTGCTTCACCCACTCGACATGAATTGTTGTCAAACTGTTGTTGAGCGTCAAATTTACTGGCACGCATGTACGATTCAAGCAGGGGCGTGTTTTATATCGGTGCCCGGACTTTTGACCTTCCACGCTCATGGTAATTGCTTGCGCAAGAAAGGGATCTGTCCTGAACCTGGTTTGCGAGATAACCCTGCCCGGTGGTTAATCCCAAATTCGTAGCGCGTCCTTGAAAACGATGATATTGGTTACCATGTCTGATTTTGAATGATATGAAACTAAAAAAGTCTGTGGTGCGCCAACGCAACTTGCATTGAAGCGCGTCACTCGACCATCTGCGGTAGCAGAACAAGCGTGCCTTGCTTCACTATTCCTAGCCAAACGTTACACCTCAACCCCCGGCGTCTCTCTTCTCTCTTGCCATAGCCTCCGCTATACTCACAAAGCCTGGCAGATCGACAACGGAGCCATTGAGAGCCCGGTCGCAGATTTGGAGCGCGAGGATCTGGTAGCACAGAGCATTAAAGAGCCATTTCTCGGACACCTGGTCGTCAGCGAACAGCTTTTACAGCGGCGAGGACCTGAAACACACTTGTGTGCTCGAGAGAAGTGTGTTTCGGCGTCTCGCCGCAGCGGGGCGCGGTCACGTGGCTCTAGTACCACCCGTTGTCGGCCGCTCTACCTTCTCCATTTCTCGCGGCCGCTTCTCGTGGCGATCTGCCAGGCTTTGTCAGTATATTGGAGGCTATGCTCATGCACATCGAGCACGGTGATACTTAGAATGTAAACGATTCTCACTAACAAGCGTCTTTTCAGTTCGCCCTTCCTCTTGCAAATAGTTATGAAGACTGCGGCACACCGAGTGAGCGCCTCGTCCCACGGACCACACATGCACTCGGAGGGGAGCACAGAATGCGTATTTCACTTACCCTCAGAACGCGCATGCGTGTTATCAGGGAAAGGTGGATGGTACGCGCATTTTAATCCTAAGCGTGCGCATGCGTATTGGTGTGACGGGCGGAATTTTTCAGGGAGCGGATTCAATAAAGGTACTGTTTATTTCATCCAGCCTCAATCAAAAAGTGGTTCGCGTAGACCAGATAACCCAGGTAGCAGAGCGTTCTGTGCCAAGAATTTGGCGTCTCGGAGTTCGGGGTTTTGAAAAGCCCAAAGAAGCAAAAGTATAGTCAAATCTGTCCTTCTTTGACAAGAGTCTGGTTAGTGCGGCCCTAATTCGCCAAAGTGCTAGAGTTAGGTTTCACTCCCTGGTAGTTCGGCTATCATCTTACCACTATGGTTTAAGATTGCCAAACGAGTGCCAGAGTTAGTCTTACTGTCTGGTAGTTCAGCTGTCATCTGGCATCTTTGGGTCCAAACGGCCAAACAACCGTGAAAGTTAGGCTTCCCTTCCTGATAGTTCGGCTATCATCTGGCAGCTCTGGGCCAAAGTTGCCAAACAAGTGCCAAAGATAGGCTCAAGGTACGAAAGTTTGCCACCCAACTGGCATCGTTGGGACCGATCGCCAAACAAGCGCAACAGTTAGGCTTGAATACCTGATAGTTGGACTGTCATCCGGCATTTCTGGGCCTAAATCGCCTAACAACTGCCACAGATATAGGTTTCCTGCGTGGAAGCCTGCTGGTCATCTGTGGTCTTCGGTCCCAAATCGCCAAACAAGTGTCAGACTTAGGCTTCACTGTCTGGTAGTCCGGTTAGCATTTAGCATGTCTGGGCGTCAATTCTCTACCAAATGCAAGAGTTAGGTAATTAGGGCGGGCTACGTTGCCGCTCGTTTATTGACGTTTGGAGATAGATGTCCGATGTCGTCTAGGTAGGGTGGGGGTAGTCTTCGACTAAATTAAATAAAACGTAAGTTTATTACTGCCCCTAACATTTTTTTTATTTTTCTTTAGGGGGGGGGGTATTTTGAAAGGTGAGCCGACTGTTTTGTCATGGCGTGACCAGACAACGGTGATTTTGGCAACGCAAATTGCACCGGATTATTTTCCTCGCGCGTAGGTATCTAAATTAATATCCGGTTGGAGAATCACACACGCTGTAACGACGCTCCATGACTGATGTGCTCAGGTCTCCTTATCGCGGGCCATTATTAAGCGACGCGTGGCAAAAGCAAGCGTAGCTATGCAGTTGTCTTGCATTGTGATTTACCACTGTCAAAGCCTATCGATAACAAAAAGCAGAAGCGGCCGTGGCTCTGTGGCACCGCGCTCGCATCACACAGGTGGGAACTGGGATCAAATCCTATCGATGGCGGGAGCACTGGCGGCGGAGGTGGCGGAGGCACCACCGATTTTAAAAAATGTTTAGTTGAAGCTTTTGGCAATATCAACCAGTGCGGCATCAATATAGCCAGCGTCAAATTGGAAATATTTTGCCGATACTATTTTGATCCAGACGATGTCTCTGCAGTTTCGGATGGGTTAGAGTTCCTGTATAGGCTCCTTACGGGAGCGAAAGTTGCGCGTCTTTTTCCACTTGCCGCCGCGCCGGTATTCGCCGAGATCCGATCACGTGAGGAGCTGGATCAAATGCCGTGCAGGAAAGTAGACGTTGCACGCGCCCCGGCGTACGTTCCCCTGGTTTTGAGCGCGGCGTCACTATTCGCCGAATTCAGTCCCGTGAGGAGCAGGCTCCAAACGCCGTGCAGGAAAGACGGCGCTACGGGCATGAACGCGCTACTCTGGCTCCCGTAGGCAGCCTATACAAGTACACTAGGATGGGTCGCGCCGACGCCATCCTGACAAAGCGCAGCTGCCACCAGGTTTTTGAGCCAGCTGAGTGTCTTGTGAATCGGTTATGCTGGCGAGGCAAAGCCGACGTCAAAAAAGGAAAAGATTGAGCAAAATGGCATCTGCTTACATTTAGCCCGAGAAAGACAAACAAAAATGCAGAGGCGGCTTGGCTGCATTTTTATTTTCTTTCAACATCGCTTTTTGTTAAGCCTAGCCAGCTGCTTTCGTGTTTTCGAGTGGCAGTGTGTAATCACGACGGCCGCTTCAAGCGAATCGGAAAGGTGGAGCGGAACGCGTGACCTCTCTCCATAAAACGCTTTGAACAAAAACGCTGGGACGAAAATTTGTCACGTGACTCGCTCTGACGCACAGATGGGCTCACTGCGGCCGTAGTGTTCGCCGTTTGCCAAGTCATGGTGATGGCTAATGGGCGCATAGGTCCGGCTTTCGAAATGGGGTCCTTGGTGTTCTGCTGCTTTTCGTGTTTTGCTGACACTGCCATGGTTTTTCGTCGTAAGCGGCCGGAATACGTCCATGCCAAAGGCTCGGAAATGGCCGTTCTCGTCGATGTAGTCCACGGAATTGTTGGTCTATGTTTGTTAGAGAGGTTTCGATAAAAACTGCTCTTCGATTACAGAGAGATTTCCGTTGAATGTGCGCGACGTTCTTTCTCGACTTTGTGTTTTTGTTGCTATGTGCTGTCCGAGTCGGAGTATGCAATTATTACGGATTACATGGCATCGCTGTTTTATTAGTAAGTACACTGCAAGCATGCTTATGATAGTAGTTTTGTTTCCCTCTTAACTTTCCCGGTACTTCTTGTCCGATTTATGAGTTGTTTTTTTACTATGCATGAAAACAATGTTAATTGTGCTATATGATTGGCCTTTCGTTTTACGGGGAAGTAGTACTTTTGTAAATGTGCTGAGAAGAAGCTGTGAGTAACTATAGCGGTTCAATAAACTTCTGGGATCTATCGAAAAACTTGTTTGTGTGTCTGCGCATGTGATTGATGTTGCAGACTTACACTACGTCCGGCCGATGCAGAGCAGATATGCGACGCCCGGCCTATACCCGGGCCGATCTGCACAGTACCCGTTTTCACGCCGATACCGGGGCGAAGATCTGATCCGTAAACTATTCGCACGATATTGCGCCAATACTAAGCCGGTGGCGAAACGACGGTACGCCAATGACTGCCGGATATCGGGCCGTTACGCAAAACTGGACATGTTGCCGATATCGGAACAGATTTTCAGCCAGCACTGGCACGACACTATCGCCGACTATCCATTATCAACTATCCATTATCCTACTACTGCCGTGCTACTGGATGGGAACGGAGACGACGGGATTAACCATCGCGTTTTAACACTTATTCTATTTTATTTTGCTCCGTAGCGCATTAAACAGCACTCTTCTGGCACACCAGAGGAGAGCCAGACTTCGGAATGCCGGTGAGTTTTCTTTGTCACTTTTGTCCCATATTTGGCATTCCACTGACTAACCAGAGAAAAGCCACACTTTGTCACGCCCCCGAATTCCGAGATTAGAATTTGCTTTGACAGTCTTTACTTCAGTATGGCACTTTCTTTGGCAGTCCTGTAGCGGGCCAGCGAAAAACCAAACTTTGGAATGCCTAAGGAGCGTCCAACAAGGGCCATAGTCAGGCAAAGTATTTCGGCCCTAGAAAGCGCCATGGAGCAAAAACCAACTAGGCCCAATTTAGGCCCTTACGGTCGCTACACCCTTGCCAAGTTAGGCGTCTCTCTGTTGTGCTATATGGTTTTGTTTATAACTGGAACCATAATTTACAAACGTTTTCCTCACCCCAATATTGTGATATTTCATTGGCTATATTCGGGAGCCATGTACAATACCAGGGTTTTACTTTTATTCCAAGTAGATTCAATCAAGGAATGAATAGAAAATCCAGTCTGAATTATTAACCCGATCTTAAGTAGAAAATATGGAACGTAATTGAACAAGCGAGTATTTCGTAGGCATATTTTTAATGGCTCTCTGGCCAAATTAGTGCACATCGATGTCAAAATGTACAATATTTCGATCGTGGTAACGCCGTGCGCCAGCGGCCTAACACATGAAAGCCTCAGAGCTTTATAAGTCCCTCTTTTTCAAGTTCTGCTGTCCAACAAAACCTACTTTTATCTCATATTTGAACGAAACTGTCAATAAAAAATGCCGATAAATTCAAAATGTATTTACCATAAGGGCCAATTGGACAGATTTGTCTTCAAGATTTATTTAATTTTAGGCCTAACCAAAGTCATACAAAAAAAAACTACTCGCAATATAATGTAAGCAGCCCACAACATGCAATTGAATGCGATGAAGAAAAACAAATTCCACTTACTCGGAAGGTCAAAAACTCTTGAAGATTACTCGTTGCTACGTGAAGTTGCTTTACTGCTCTACCGACAGCCGAGTATTCTTTTCAGACGATTTTAGAGCCTCTTTATTGCACCCATATCCTGTTATGTTAAGTGCAGAAACATCTGTTTGCTTGAAACCAATGAACTTTATTTGTGAGATTGTTGGGATTTTATATGTGTTGTAAAATGCCTGAGCCAAACATTTTCTTTTTTATATTTGGCTCATAAAAAGGATGTGCTATAAAAATGTCGTTGCCGCAGGTGTCTATGACGTACACGCAGTGTTGGAGGCATTACCGCCAAAAAGTAACGAAATACATTCCTCGTTACTTCCAAATAAAAGGAATGCGTTACCGACCAACGTTACCTCAAAACAAAAGGAACACCTTACCGTTACTGTTGCCGATGAAAAGTAACACACATTACTTTTTCGTTATCTCGTTAATTAAAAATTACCGTTTTACTGCTTTGACGGCACAGGTATGCATAAGCGCCAAATTTCAAGAAACATAATGTTCGTGCAGAAACTGAACATAATTATTTTACCTTTTTACGGCTTCCCCTATACACTCACAAGAAAAATGGCAGAAAAGATGCAAAAGTTCACATAGCTTGGCGCCTAAAAGCACGAAAAACATTTAATGTAATATTTTTATGTCTTGTTTGGACGAAGTTACGACTAACGTAACTGTTGCTCGTTGCTTGAAATAAGTAACTTAACTAGGTTACGCGTCACTGTTTTGAGAAGTAACGAGTACGTTACTAGGTTACCGTAAAAAAGAACGCGTTACCGGTAATACCGTTACTTGTAGCGCGTTAAAGTTAACACTGGGTACACCTTAATATATCTTCTTTTGCAAGCCTTCTCTTTCTATTTCTGTCTCTCTTTCTCTGTCTCTTTTTCTCTCTCTCTCTAACATAATCATTGAGCACCGGGAATTGGATTTATGTCTTCTTTTACAATAAAATACTTTACGTTATTTCTCCTACTCATGTCAACATGACGTGTCTGTACGGTGAACTCTCAAACACCTGTATAAAAAATACGTCAAACCTATCACGAAAATCTCAACCTGAGACACATTTTACTGTAGTTTTCTAGACACGAACCATATGAATTCCTGAAGATATGATTTTATGAAATATCATTTGTGAATTTTTCAAGGCTGCAGCCCGCGTGCAGGTTTTTCGACTATATATTGTTGATCTTTATTTATGTATTTTACCCCAACCCTCAATGAGGGCCATTAAGGTAAAACAGGTAAAGTGTATAAGTACAGATGATGCGTGTGCTTGTACATGGCAAAAAGCACTATAATTTTAAACAAAATAAAGATGCAAAAGTATTGAATAAGATTGAACGGAAGAAGCCAAATTTTGCTAATGGTTCTTAAGCCTCACGCTGTGATGCTGATAAAAGACGAGTGGCAGGATTGGGCAGTATTTCAGATATAAACTGTAATAAGGTGGTTAACTGGGCCAGTTGGTTGACGTTATAGATGATGAGGAAAACAGCTCAAAAACACGCACTACCAGGAAGAACATACATGACAGGACAATTCTCTAATCGCAATTGACGAATTTTAATGGCAGAAACAAAGACAGAAAAAAAAACTTACAGCATCTTAAAAGATTGCACAAATACAAAGGACCACACTCGCCAACCGTGAAGCGTGTCAGTAATCTGCATTTCAACCAGTTCATTACGTGACCCAATTTTTCCCGCAATGAAGGATATTTTTTTTGTTGACAGGGCCAATGAAGGTTTTTCTAACAGATGAATGCCCATGACAGAAAATGTGGAAAACCTCTTTTATCTCTATCGTCCTTGTGTCCGCCCAGAACGATCGTCCTTGTGTTCGCTCGTTCTTGTGTTCACCCTATCCTTGTGTTCGCACAGAACGGCGACCCTGCCAAAGTCAGGCCGACATTTGCACTTTCTGCAATGAATTGGCAAAAGCGTGTTCTTTGCGCCTTAGGGCAGTAGGTGGTATTTATGGAATACTGGTAGTGTTTTTACCGCCCCCAAAAATAGGCCAGATATTTTCCATGGTTGGTGCGGGGGAGATGTCTGTTCAAATGCGAAGTACACTAAGGCGCATAGAAAACCTTTTGTCACTTGTGTTTCGTGTGTGGTGTAGAAGATCCCTTTGTCATGTTACAGGGACTACGTGGGGCAAACAAGATGATGTTTGAATTATTCGTTACGAGAATATTCGTATTCGCTCGAAGCCACGGTTTGGGGGCTTTTGCAAATTCATTGCAGAGAGTGCAAATGTCGGCCTGTCTTTGGCAGGGTAACCGTTCCGGGCGATCAGAAGGATAGGGTGACGAGAACGATTAAAGAGGCCTTCCACATTTCGTGTCATCGGCATTCATGTGTCAGTAAACCTTCATTGTTACTGTCAGCAAAAGAGATATTCTTCCTGCGAAAAAAAACAACAACAACAAATGGGTCGCTTAGTGAACGGGTGGAAATGTAGATTTCTGACACGCTTCAAGGTTGGCGATGTGGTCCAGGGGTTTCCCCAGGAATAGAAATTAGGGGGAAGGGGTGTCTAAACTTATAGGGGATGGGGGGGGGGGGGGGAGGGCATTGAGAATAGAGGAGTCGTTGCGAATTAAGGGGTGCCTTCAGAAAAACAAAAGGGGTGTACACACCCCTAGGGGGTGTGTAGGGAAATCACTGGTGTGGTCCTTTGTTTGTGTGTTATCTTTTAAAATACTGTCTATGTTTTTTTTCTGTCATTATTTCTTTCAATAGAATTTTTCAGCTGCGAGTACAGCATTATCCTGCTGTGTATGTTCTTCCTCGTAGTCCGTGTTTTCTGAGCTGATTTCCTCATCATGTACTTCAAATATCCTATTTTAAATATGTAATTAACATTTTTATATTTTGTATTTTGTCTGTATTTACATATTCGTGCACGTATTTCTCGGCTGATTTTAGATACAAAAAATGAAATATTTGATATTCAAGATTGTTATATGCTGCGCAAAATTAATTTGGACCCGGTTCTTCACAACCAGGGAGCATTGTTGACAATGGGACTTACTCTGAATGAGCATAAAACTTGCGACGTTTTGCACATAATAAACATCGAAGAAAAAGAGGAAAAGTAGATCACTAAAATAATGGGATATGAGTACAACTACTGACTTTTTTATGAAGTGATTTCATTTTTAAACTTGATGCAATATTGACATGTCTAAAAAGCTTTGAAGCACCACATTAGCCTTTGAAAATAATCTCACAAAGAGTACATTCTTTTTCGTCACGTTTCACACGGCTGATCAAGTTATGACCAACTAATTTTAATTCTAGAGCTGCAACATAATTTTTTAAGGGCACATGGAAAGGAAAAAAAAAGTAAACAGCCTGGATAAAAAACAATGCCTTAAAAATTGCAAAACAACAATGTTTAGAGCTATATTTACGGCGCGAAAGAAATTGGCATTTGGTGCCCGCGGGAGCACGCGGAAAGTGCCTATTAGCAGTCACGTGACTGGCCCCTCGTCGCGTGGTCCTCCCGCTCTTTCGGGAGCTTCTATGGGCTCTTAAAGTTACTTATTATCCTTGGTGCTTTTGTTTTTGCACTTATTTATTTAACAGATTATTGGGATGTTTGGGAAACAAGAAGTATAAGGAAATCGTCGACTTCCGTTATGACGCATGCGGTAACAAACAAAAGCTTCAACATTTTGTGCTCGAACGGTCGCAGTGTCACACATTTTGTTTTCCATCATGTCGGTTCTCCAAAAGCGATGCCGCTGCCCGACGAAGGGCTGCAGTCCTCATGATCGTAGAGCAGCGGCCTCACTTTGGGGGAACCGAGATGTTAGAAACTAAAACATGTGACACCGCGCCCCTTCGAAGAGAGAAATGGCGAAGCTTTTGTTTATTATCGTATGAGTCAAAACGGAAGTGTCGATTTCTTTATACTTGTTTCTCACACATAAAAGTATTTTGTTAAAAAATAAGTGCAACAAAAAATACAGGAAGGTCCATTGGTGGTTTATTAGGGAATACGTTAGCATGACACTTGGAAACGCCACACACATCCGTTTTTGAGAAAAGCTTACGGTGACCCCTTCACTTTCTCCTTCTCTCTTGCTGCCTCTAGTTTTGCTACCTCTTTTTGTCCTCGTTAAGGGACAGTGCTAGCATTTCCCAAACGGGGGCGTGTTTGACGCTTTAAAAAAACCATGCTAAAGGATTCCCAAAGAATCCACCAGTGGATCTTCCTGCAATTGTTTTTTCACATTTTCTGCACACGACCTGTCAGAGGACCTCGACGCCCTTGAATACGATCATCCATATCCCTGTGGAAAGAACCAGCTACATGCCACTCGTGTAAGGAACCTTATCCACATCACTCATGGTCGGAACCGCATTAATCGTTTTCACTACACAGATCACAGCCCACTCACCGATACTACGGAAACAAAGAGCGAAGAACAACCGGCAATGGTAAAGCGACAACTGAGCATGCCCGCATTCCAACGCGGAGCGGCGCAACATCTCCTAGACAACAAAGTCGTAGTGCTGAATGAGGTGGTGTAGTCAGAGAATGTCAACGCTGGGCACAGGTCGGATTCGATGATAGCATCAACGTTCGGTTCAGACTTGACTCGAAGCCGTTCACTGACGCAGCATTCGTTTTCCAATCTATCTCCAGCCTTGACATCCTCCGTGCCGCCACCTTATTCAGCACTACGGCTTTGTAATCTAGAAGGTTTGCGCGGAGCCGTTCCCTCTCTGGCTCCGCGCCAGCTGTGGGCGTGGCTGACGAAAACGAAAGGGCTCGTTTTGAAGACACTTTGGCGGTGTCTGTCAGTTTGTCAGCACCACGGAGAAAGGGAGAGGTTGACGCGTGCTGACGTCAGGGCTTGGGACCAATGGGAGCGTCGTCGCGTCACTCTCCTCCTTCTCCGTCTCTCCCCGGCGCTGACAAACGAAAGACTCCGCCGCGTTTTCGTCAAAACGAGCGTTCTAATGCAATCGCCTTAAAATACAAGATAAATGAGTAACGTTTATGGCCCATAGGAAGCTCCCGAAAGTGAGCTTAAACCACGTGACTAGAGCCCAGTCACGTACCTTCTAGTTGCCACTTTTCAATAGGCTCACGCGGGCGCCAACTACAGCCACATTTCGCGCCGTAAATATAGCTCAAAATTATTTTCTTTCATTGTATATTCGTTTCATGGCATTGTTTTTCCAGGCTGTTTAAACAAAACGAAGATCCCCTTGGCGTACCTCTTTTCACGAACTGATTCTTAGTATATATAGGCTTCAGTCTTAATTTCGGCACAACCTCTTTTTTACCTCGGTTAAGTTGAAGTTTAATATGTTTTCTGCGTCTTACAAGCTTGCGGGCACTCGTTCGAGGATTTCCTCTGAAAAAAAGATGACGCATGGTTGCAACAAAAGCATGCCAGACCGTATGTGGAATGCTCCACAACAGCGGTGTATGAGATTCCACTCACTCGTGAGAAAGCCTACACTGGCCAAACGTGATGTTACGTCAATGACCGAGCACGGGAGAATGAGTTACTATAAAAATACAGAAGATGCGCGCTTATCCATACATTGTGGGGCAGGAAAATCCTACCGGCCACAGCAAGGCGGCAGTAGAGAATGAGAGACCAAGTTTCTGTCCTGTCTCGTTGTAACTTGGCAAAGGGTGAACGATAAGATCCACATTGCCTGTCGATGGCTTCGGTATGTGCCACGTATACAAGCGCAACGCACACATATTGGAGTATGACGCAGCGAAAATCCTGATACTTTTTTCCAGTAAAAGCACACTCCGGTGATGCGTAGTCACGTTCCGATCGGCCCACCAGGGCCGTAGGTTCCGCCGTACTGCCATGTTATGCGATCACGGCTCCCTGACTTAACCAGTATTTCTTGCTTCAGACACTAGGCTAAGCGGCGCCACCAGAGTAATAGCTCATGTTTGAACAACGCAGCCGCCACTCTCAGGCATACCAATGTTTCTTGCTTCAGTCGCGTGACAGCGCCAAACCAAACAGCACTGCAGGTTGCCTATAATATAATAATCAGCTGAAGCTGAGTCATTTCTGTCACCGCGGCCCGGCTGGGCGGCTGCAGCTGCTCCGGCGGAACCCGACATCCAGCGTCCGCACTCAATGAAAGCCGGCAATGGGAAATCCGGTCACGGACACGCTTGGTCGGAGTCGCGCGTGGCAATATCAAACATTTTATTTAAAATAAATAATGTTTATCCTCCTTATCTATTCGATGGTCCTACCGACACTTCTTGAATTGCTTCCCTCCCCAATATAATAAAGAAAGTAACACAAGTAAAAATAAGCTTGATGGCGGTTCTTACGGGCCTAAACAAGACAATTTATGCAAATTGAATTCGTGGCTTGATTTGTAGAAACAAACGGGAAACATCCTGCTCAATTGTGAACACGTCACACATTTCATTACGAACTTTCTTTCAGCATCTTTTGTTTTCCCAGGCATACACAATGTTTCTTGCTTCACTCGCAAGAAAATGTCAAACCAAACACCATTGCCTGTTGCCAGTGTGTACACCACCACTTCACAACATCAAGATTATTTACAGGAGTAAAAATTCCACAGCAAGAGAGCTAACTGATGAAAGCGTTTCATTTAAAGAAGGAAAATGACTGCGTTAGCGACACTTCGGTTTTTATGTTTAATAGTGAATTTCAATCCTTATCTTGGTTGATACAGCTATTTTGGCAGCCGGACATTCGTCTAGTTTCTTATGCTTTCTGATTTTTTCCTTCCTTTGTAGCAATTCGCGTATGCTTGCTATGGAACTTTCACAGTCGCTTTGCCACGAACGAAACTAGTTGAAAATTGCGCTTGTCCTCATCCACTCCTTGGAGTTCGTTCTCTGTGTTTGCGCATAAAAGTTTACTCAGCGCCATGAATCAACTAGCTCGGCAACACGATGTTCCACCTATAGACCGTTCCAAGGAAGGGGTCCTGGCCTATTCCATTTTCAGTAGTCGCGCTGTGGCGCGTAATTTGCTCGCTCTCCGATGCAACGAACATAGGCGCGTGCTGAGCCGAGGAGATCGCGCTATCGACTGAGGACCTGTAGATATGGGAACAGTGTATACACCATTACAATGACTACAAATCCACGGTCCTGCGTGCAATCTCTACAGCCAAGCACGCTCATGTTCGTCGCTTCTCGAAGCGAAGAAATCACGCGCCATACGCACAAACGGTAAAAATGCAACCTGTGAAAAACACTTTTTTTTTTTTAATACGAGTATAAATTGAGGGTGAGGAGAAGATGACAGCGCGCGGGACGCCAGAGCACCGGGCTCTGGTCGGAATGAGTAGATGAATGACGCAAAGCTAGCTTCGTGTCTCTTATAATTGTTCGAACGCGTTCGAAGGCAAGCGCCGCCGTTCGGCGTACGAAAGCGTTTGAAGAGTGAGTAGAAGTAGAGGCAGCTAGCTTTGCGTCTACCCACTAACCATTCCACTCAGAGCTCGGCGCTCCGGTATCCTCGATCGCTTTTGCGTGCTCCTCTCCCGCGGTTTCTACCCGTATAGTAACAGACGTGCTGATAACAGCAGGGCGTCTCTTTCGAACGCCCGCGGCCTCCGGCAAGCTCTCAATACCTTTTTTTTTTTTGCGTTCTGGCGTCCCGTGCACGCTCGAGGCGTACAAAACGCCCAGTCGTCATTGAAGTTATACATCATTTCACCTCGAACAAAGCAGAAAGATATTCAGTTGGAATGTTTTTCACTTTACACGAGCTTACTGGCACTTGCAGGTACCATGAATACTAAAAAAAACGCAACTGACAGAAACTTTTTTTTTTGCGGTGTAATTACAAGAATTGAAGCGCGCGTTATTTTTATTAATCCCTTTTTTTGCCAAACTTGATGAGGTAACTTGGAGGTAGCAGTGTTGGCATAGTGAACGTTATTATATTAGCTTAGCTACGGAACTGCTCACAGACGCTGCTTGACCAATCAGTAACCCTCCCTCCTCTCCCCCACGGCTCGTCTCGCGCCGTTCGGAGCACCGGACGGCTGCTATGGTAACCCCAGTGTATTCAGTGAAATACGTACGTTTCAAAGCACAGCGCCTAGATGGCGTGTCACCGTAGTCTAAGGTACACACAGTTTTAAAACGAAAAATTGGACGGCGCTTCAAACTACGGAAGGCGGACTGAAGTGAGTGACGGGGAGTAGCCCATATCCGCAGGAGTTCCACAACTGAGGTAATCTAATAACGTTTCCATGGTCCCCAAGTGGCGATATTTGAATGAAGCTCAAAGATTTGACCCGAGCATTGCGTGAGCACTCGATTTGAGCTCGTGATAATCGATAGCTCGATAAACATTCCTATAGTAACTAAAGTCCAATCCCTGCAATGACGACAATAGCCGAACCATAATAATGTCAAACTCAGCGCGACCCATGCGCTTTACTAACCCCAACGGGTGCGTATGGTCAACATTGGCGACATATATTAGGGTTTAGATCAGGTGGCAGCTTGTTGTAGTTGCACATTGACGGGAATAAGCACTGCCCGTTTTTTCTTGATTTTTGTTTCTGCGTTTTCTATTGTATGGGATGAAAAACGAACGGGTGTTTCATGTTTTATGATCGTCTGGGAGTCGTTGTAACCGATATTTGTGGAAACCACATCAATCATTGCACCGCCCGTTTAAGTCCAGGTACCGCCAACGCGACGAATTGACGGGACCAGTTCGACTGTGTAACAATTGCACCACAAGTGTGTTTGTCACGCTTCTGTACGTGTTCGATCACCGCTGAACTAATCATAAATAAAGGCCCCGTGACTCGCGGTTTTTTCGCTGCTTGGTTAACCTCATAGCCTCGGCTGCGTCGGGACTCAAGTTGAAACGAAGTATAAAAAGAAATGGACCGTATACCGCCTTTAATTCACCGGAATGTATCCAGTCGAAAACTTGGTGGGCAGTGTGGTAGACTGCAGAGTAAACGGTTGCTCTAATTCATAGGTCGCTGGTTCACATCCGGCTTGACGGACAAGGATTTTGTCTTCTAATAACATTGGCCACGGTGGCGGCGGCGGCGGCGGCTCTGAGTGATCGTGTGAATAACGACGCCACGAGAGCACTCGTGAAAGACGGCCTTGCCATTTTCTTGGGAGCTTCCAGATAACAGCTGTCGCTGTTAAGCGCAGCGGGCCACGGCTCGTTTTCGGCGCGTAATTCGTTTAGACGGTATAGTGCCCAACGCACAAAAATCAAAGAGCAGCGAAGACGGCTTTCTTTGGCGGTCTTAGTTGGCTCCGTTGAATTCTAGCGTCTGGTGCGCTCAAACTATCCGCTCTGTTTCACCTTACGTCTGACCGCAGCCGATGTGCCACGGACGGATGTTGACAAGCAAGCAACGTCTTACGCACATCGTTACGGCGATCGTCGTCTTTGGGGGGTTCGCTAGCGTCGGCTAAACCAATCAGGCCCCCAAAAAATAAACAAACGCAGGATCGCGGTGACATTACGCTGCCTTTTTGGTTTATTGGTAATCAAAGAAGCGTAATGATGATGAGTGTCATGATGATAATCTTTGGGCGCCGCTTGATTTCTTCCATCGATCCTTATGGCTGGTTCACGCAGCAATGGTTTTCTTACGTTTTCTTACGTTCTGTACAAGTTACCGCAACATCCGTGCCTCGAATTTCGCGTGCAAGTTTATACACCATAAACTGGCCGCCACACTTCGAACGAAGTACAGATGTCCGGATCACCCTCGACGTAAGCCAACGTAGACTTTCGTTACATGACGCAACGTAAGAAAACGGTGTTGTGTGAACCGGTCCTTAGCAACTGTCTAACTCAAGGCCCTCTCACATAGAAGCGCTTGCCTGTGTTTTTTTTACTTTGCGTAACGAGTCACCACAACATCCGTGTCTCAAATATCGCGTGCACGGCTAGTCTATAAACAGATTTTCAAGCTTTACAAGAAGCACGGATGTCTCAGTGACTCGCAGCTTAAGCAAATGTAAGCTTCCGCAACAAAACGAAACGTAAGCAAATTGTGATTTGTGAACTGGCCTTTAACGTAAAACAGTGTGTACTATGAAACGGAGTATATTTGATATATATTAGCCGGCTTATGC
>JAZHYW010006292.1:0-27121 GCA_037355805.1 Ixodes ricinus
TACATGATTATTTTTCACACGCAGGATTACAACTTTCTAAACTGAAATGTTTTGACCATACTTAACTTCAGCGTGAGGTTCGGGGGCGAGCAATATTTAGACGCCAAGCTATAACAAGAGTGAAATCATTGAACAATGAGCTGGCTGTATTTTTATAAGTGACGATTGCACATGCCTTATGTATAACACTTAGGCTGTTTCCGTACGGCCTAATGTGAAGAGGATAACTTGTGCAGCGATTAAATACAAAGTGAATTAAGAGGGCTGCCTGCGTTCAAAGCGAACTTACTAAAAAAATATATATTGACACCATGCGGGTAATCATTTTTATTGTAAAATGTTTCCGCTAAAGTGTGTGAATAGTTTTCGCGGACACAGTGCCTTAGAATCACTGCGTGATAATTAGGAGTTAGTGTCTTAGGCTTAGATCAGTAAACTAAAAAGTAACTAATCCCCGTGCAGGTTGTGGGGACTTGCTCATTTCCAGGACGCCACACGCAAGCCGGGCTACTGACGAGTGGAGTCTTCCGCGCACCGGGGATACTCACGCCCACCTGAAAGCCGCAACTGCGCGGCGGAATAAAAATCGGAACTCCCTCCGAGAGGACACCGCCGAAGAGCGAGAGAGGAGACTACCTAGGATCAGCGATCGGAGCGGACGCGAAATTCGTCCGATGCCAAACTGACAATGTAATTATTTCAATAGTGTTTGTAGAAACAACATTCAAGTCTCTACACGGTTTTATCAAAATCGAAAAAAGAAATTCTGAATTGAAGGAATCGTTAGATAATGGCATACCGTAAGATACCGAGCATTCGCCAACTACACTACAACCGCCAGCACCTTAGTCTTGTAACATTATGAAAATAAACACAGCGCATTCCTTTACATTAATTAGTTGACCTAAGGAGCGCGCATCTGCAAGTCTTACATTGTTATATCACAATGTTGATGGGCACGTGATTACTCAAGATTTTACGGAAAACTTGAACTAAAGAAATATAAGTATAACAATAAGTTTATTTGTGTTGGTATATTAACTAGCTTTCACATTCTGTAAACACTACGCACAAAACCCTACGGATTATCAAGTGTTGATGACAGAAGCCTTTCATTTCCCCAGACACTGAAAGCTGACTTTTTTCCCAGTGACAATAACATCCTATCCGAATTCATGAGTCGTCTAAAATGAACATATACGAATATCTAAAAGTTTCATATTCAAAACTAGAAATAAAGATATAGCCTTCAATTACCAGTTGCATTTGGGTTCCTGTCAACTTGATATAGTAAATCACCAGTAAGTTTGGTGTTTAATATTTTTAAATTGCATGACGTGTGCCAGAACTAAGAAGTTGTCTTCTACAGTTGGTTCTTTCTTTTGATGTATAAATTTTTCCTAGAATAATTCACTTTCAAGTTTATCATTTCCTTTTCCGATCGTATCTCAACGACTGCACTTTATTGTGCAGAACTGCCTAAAATACACTAACGCGCTATTATGTTTTGAAAAAATAAATCGTTTGGTTTCCGTATCCGCACCACATGAGTAAACTATTACGTAAATTAGATTAATCAGCATAGAGCACCTTTATGTATTTCGTCTTTTATATAAATTAACTATCTCAGACAAAAAGTGTGGTCAATTTTAATAATCATTTTAAGATAATAGTAAAAATGTATGCATGGCATACCTGCTGATCCGAAAATTGGCTGATGCTGTATTGTTGAGGCAATTATTTAAAAAAGTCAGCAACATTCAATGTTCCAGCGATAATAAACAAAGAAACTAAACTCACAGTGATTATCCTATTATGTCTCGCGCAAAGCTGAAGGGAATTGTTAATAGACGAATAAATTCACAGGCATACATCTGCAGTAGTAGTGTCAATTAATATGTTGTTCAGTTTTTGTTTGAAATATTTAAGGTTATAACATTTGTATGATATTCACCAGTTTTACCACAGTGGAGCAAACTTCTCACTCTCATTGAAGCATAAGCACTCATTTCATAATTGAAAATACAATTTCACTTTTAGTACAATCAGATTGGGCTCGTGTACATTGGAATTTGAGGAATTCCACGCCCGGTGCCATGTTTTTTTTAAACATAAGCCCCCATAAACGTCGATTTAGCTCTTTCAATAACTATAAATACACACCCAACAATATAATATGTGTAAACATAAATTCCCAAATTCAGCCAATTAATTTAAATAATTCCGGGAACTACCGAGATTATCGCATAAAATGCGCAGTGTTTTTTTATCAGGGACCACGCAACTATGATTCTACAGAGCGCAGCCAATAATCGCACTCTAAATTAAAAAAAAATAAACCTATCAAGTGGCGCTGTAGAGAAAATGATTCCCGACGAAAATGCGACAGGGGCACGTAGTTTCGGTAGTGAGGACGACATCTTTGTCCAGTAAGTCGTTGGGCTCTTTCAATCGATGCGGTGATTGACTCCACGCGTGCTCCTCAGAAAAGTGGACTGGCAGGCTTCATTCACAAACAGTGCTTCTATTATTCGTGCGAACGCGATGGCTTCACGTGAAATGATGTTCATTTTCGTCTGAAAGGGCGTCATGAACTTTCCTCTAGAATAGGTCTGAGGTCTATTATTGAGGGCCGGGAACGCTGAAAATAATAGGATTATCTGTTTTCGACCTATACTCAAATTCGTGCAGATGCAGGCAGCATCCTCGTTTGCGGGGTCACGTAATGTTTACTTCACAGCGTATTACTCGCTCTGTGGGCTTTGAACATTAAATATAGAGTTGTGACACTTCTGAGCCTTCTCTTCGACTCGAAAATCGTCATTGGTCACGTCTTACCTAGATTGTTTGGGCGATGTTTTAAGAGAGGCGCAAACATGACGGGTCCATTTATATTATGTATGGGTGCAATCCAACATAAAGAAAACAAAGAAATCCACACTAGCACAAAAGTGTCGAGAAGTTAGAAAAACAACGACACAATATTAGACAAAGGTAAGTGCAACATTTGCTTCACTGCAGTGTGCATGGAACTACTTTTAATTAAATTGACTTTGACCAATTTCAGTGACATGCACGTTTGCAATAATGGGGGCCTGTTATACTTCATGTTGTGATTTTAGCTTGAGCGTTTATCCTCTAGCTCGTGGTTACTGAATGCAGGGTTTATTTTCGCATGATCTGACCAAATAGCCGTTAACGTAGAATTGCTTTTCACAGAACGAATAAATGTCACATGTGGGCATAAAAATTCTGTTTGAAAGGTTGTGTATTTCTTATTCACAATACAGACAAAATAAAATGTGAGTCCCCTTAATGCATCCCTGCGTATTTGCGCTTATATACCGAATAGTTAAAACCATTGCCAACTGTTCGAATTCAGGTTGGCAGCAAACAAATATCATAGATGTTGGAAAGACATATTAAAAATTGTTATCACCGCGAAAATGGCACGATGTGTGTATAACAGCAGTTTTCAGGTATGGGCACCTATTGGTGCGGAACACTTTCGGTTTCCTACTGATAGGTTCTAAACATTTTACTGAAGTTTGACGGAAAGTTACAAATGTTATTTGGACGGAACTACGCCACTACTATAAAAACAAAACTTTCTTTTTAAAATCCTTACTAGGTTTCAATCATGAATACGCGAATACAATGAAGGAGCGAAGATACAATATAGGGAATGCCAATATTCAAATTCATCGAAAGACGTAGCGACTAGACGATCTGACTTGTTTTCTTTTTGTACCAAGTGGAGACAAGGGCTCCAAGACATATTCCTCTGAATACTGGTAGGAGTGCAAAAACTCACTGCAACGAGAAACATGCATGAGAACCTCCTACTCGACAGTGCCTTTTCATAAACGATCCGATGTGCAAGATAAGTGATTGCAGGATGTGGATGAACTTTTGGCCCGCACTCTGCTCAAAGCCCGGATGTGACTCCTCCGAATTGTCATCTGTTGTTTTGGTGATGGCCGACGTAGAACCTCGGTTTCCTGCAGGGAAGATAATCATCTTAACACCCTCGTCTCCTAAATTACGAGAGGAGCCATGTTGGGCAAAATTGAAAGGTTAAGAGGATATAAAATAAAATGAAAGAAGTTTACTAATTTTTTGTAACACCGAATTAGAGCGCAGCTATGGAAGAGGAGGACGGGAGGGTACGGAGGGGAGGGTATGATTCACTTTCTTCCCCGCTAAATTTAGAAGGGATATTTTTCCCTAAATTTAGCGGGAAAGTTTTACTCTCGTGACGTCACGAGGGTTTTAGCGGAAATATTTTCCTCCCAATTTATCAGAAAGTTATTCCCACTAAATTTATCGTGAATATTGGCAATGTTAGATGCATGTGACGCCACGTGACGTCAGAGTCACGTGTTTTTTGACGTCACGTGACGTCACGGTGACGTCACGATGGTAACGTCTTGACGTTACCCGCATGACCTCGTGAGGGTAACCCCGTGACCCTCGTGAGGGTAACCGTCGTAACCCTCGTGATCCTCGTGAGGGTAACCCTCGTATTACTGTGACCCTCTTGAGGGTAACCCTTGTAACCGTCGTAAGGGTAAGCCTCGTAACCCTCGTGAGGGTAACCCTCGTAATATTCGTGAACGTTACGAGGGTCACGAAGGTTACCCTCGTGAGGGTAACCTTCGTGACCTTCGTGAGGGTAATCCTCGTGACCCCTGTGGGGCAACCCTTGTAACCCTAGCGAAAGTAACCCTCGTGACGTCACACGTGTCGTCACGTGTGACATCATTATGGGAGACGTCCCATAATGCAACCCGCGGTTACGCCGACGCATACGGCGACGCCGCTCAAGCCGGAAACAGGCGCCTAAGAGCTGCGCTCTAAAAATAGGGGATTGAGGAAAAGTGAAAAGTGAGAGCTGTACGTCGCCCTTTAGGTAGGTCCCTTTGCGTATGCCAGTTTTTTTGACAACGGCCAGCTTAGTGTATGTATGGCTCTTAAAGATGCCAGAACATGCATATTTATGGCATCACAATTTAGCATATGACTCCACGATAAAAAGGGTCTTTTGACAATATCGTATTTTTGAAAAAAAAGAAAATAACATTTTAGAGAAGTTAGCAATAATCAAGGTGTGCTTCATCAATGTGTTTAGTTTATATACGCCGATGAAAGTCTTTAAAGCCGCTACTCTGGAATCATTTCTGGTATTAATTGTATTTTTAGGCTTTCACTGTTATTTTACTGATGTTTCGATAACATAAAAATAATTATTATATTGCGTTCGCTAAAAATTATGGCGGGTTTGTTTTTTATGGGAAGAATCTGCTACGATTTACTGATATCAAATTCCTCCAAAATGCTGTGCCCCAGTATCGCCCAGATTGCCCAGATCTCACATCTGCTAATAATATTCACGTTCCGAGTACGAGTTTTAAGCGGGTTCCTCCGACTTCCCATGTTAATCACATCAGTTCAAACCAGTCCCATGCCCCGTATTCAGCACTTCTACAATACCCTCAGGGAAGCAGATATTGATGTTTTTAACCCAAATTTCGTAACTTTTAAGACTTTCGTGACTAACCTGTGAACATTTTGTTGTGCATCATTACCGAAGGCTGTCAAGCTAGTTCATGAGCACAGAAAATCGAATGCATGAATGAATGAATGAATGAATGAACGAATAGCTTAAACTATAAAAACTTTAAAAAATCTTTACTAAAGTAGGGAGTCACGAAGGGAAAACAATTGTTTCAAGCAAGGGGATTGCGTCGAGTAGCATAATTCACAAAGGTTAATATATTTTTACGCTGTCTCCTACTGTTGGCGCTACTGTCTACAATGACCGCTAACAAGCAGACGACGTTCGCGTTCTGTTCGTCTTTAAAAACAACCCTCTGGCCTCTGGAAAGCTCAAAATAGACGCTTTCCGGACGTTCTCTCAAGTTCTTTCTAGCAGTATCGACAACTGTCGTGATTTGTTTGAACTTCAAAAGCGCAGGGATGACCTCTTGGTAGTTTTACCCCTATGATTTTGTAAAAACGAACGAATTGCGTACCATCCAAGACGTTCTCTTCTTAAAACATAAAATCGTTTTAAATACCCAAGATTTATGAAGTTTTGACACCTTAAATGTGCGCAATAATCGTGTGTAAAGAAGAGAGTTCTTAGGTATTTTATACGCCTTTAACAATGTATCAAGTACATGGTATTGAAATATTTTGCTTAGTCTAAGGAATTATTAGATAATAAATCCGTTGTTCACTATTACAGACACATAAAATAAAACTTCGAAAATTCGTCAAGAATGTTTAATATATTATTTTCTTGGTTCAATGGAGAAGAAGCTTATTCAAGAGAAATATCCCTGCTAGGTGTTCTCCCTCTACTAGTGCCAAACAACAATTATCATGATGTTAAATAATTTTCGCGATCAAAATATTTAAAATAAGTTTTCAAATTTTTGAATTTAGGGAATACTTACAAATCGGTTGATATTAATGAGCACTAAATATTTAAAAGTGTTTCAATTAAATATTTCAAGAAGTTTTTGTTATAACTGGTGAAAATGTAAGAACCAAAGTGACAAAAAAGTATATCTAAATGGCATGTATAATCAGCCTAAGCTGGAGCACATTAAATTGGCTTGAATAATATTATATTTAATGTGAGATAAGCGTAATTAAGTGGTACCAGTTGAACGGCGACGTATAGCTCATTCAATTACTTGAACCATGCCATGAAATGTGGTAATAAAATCAGCAAATATCAGCATTCAAAGCGTCATGATCTTGATTCAGCAGGATGCATACGTTTGTTGAAATCACCACACCAGCGCACCATGATTAATTTGAAT
Organism: Ixodes ricinus; assembly: GCA_037355805.1. Taxonomy (NCBI): domain Eukaryota; kingdom Metazoa; phylum Arthropoda; class Arachnida; order Ixodida; family Ixodidae; genus Ixodes; species Ixodes ricinus. The sequence continues at coordinate 6,834 of JAZHYW010006292.1, forward strand.
TTATAGTTAGACAGCGTCCAAGCCTCGCCAAAATGTGCACCATGTTACGGGAAATAGAAGGTTCTATTGAGACGTTATCTTCCCTTGGTAAGAGTGCATCCCCCATCCGAAGAACGATCCATGGCTTCTGGATTGTGCCGCCTATAGTAAAATGAACAAATATGAAGAAGAATACGAACATTCGAAGAACATGTCGGATATCTAGCGTGACCTTCACGTTCTGCTTTCAAATCAGGCATATGGCGAGGAGTATATTCATGCCTAGTTTAAGTACAAGCTTAAAAGCGTTGCTACAGATTTGTGAAAAAAAAAGTAAAACAATAAAAAAGTATTCTGAACTGAAGTTCGGTCCTTTGATTTATTTAGCTTCGTGACTTCAGTGTTCAAACTAAACTCAATTTCGTGTGTGAAATGCGTATTTCCCCATTTGGGTAAAACGCAAATAGTTTCAGATGCGACATACATCATTCCTATCGTTTTTAACACGAGCCAAAATGCAGGAGTTGGCTGCTGTAAAACAATGGCGCGCAAATGTTGGCGGACATAAAGAAGTCAGCTTATCACCAAACCTCTCACAAAAACCCGGCTCCAACTTTAGAAATGTCACTATGACGTGTGAAAGTTCAAACCGCAGAATGACTAAATGAATAAATAAAACGAATAAGTTCAATGTAGAGAAGCAGAGTAGAGAGGTGTTAAGCAGAAAATCTGGCGGGAAGTTGTAGCGCCAGAAAGTACCAAGAACCTTTGGTCTATTCGGTTCTTTCCGTCGTCGCTTCCAAGTTTCGTTTGTAGGAGGATTTGGCAGATGCCTCCTGAATAATTTATTGAGCGCCGGCGCACGCCTGAAATAACCCGAACTTTAAAGTTGGCTCCTGTGTGTCCCTGAGCGGTAACGTCAGCTTGCAGATTCGAGAGTGCCGCGGCAGAAAATAGCCCATAAAGTACGCATCAAACGTGGCTGAGACACGTTACGACGAACACCAAAACAAAGCATTGATGTATGTATATGTGTATATTTTTTGCTGTAGTTGAAGTATTTAGTTTAACGACATGACAAAGAAGCGTGAATCTCCACCATATAGTTAGACGCAGAAATCTAAACCTTGAAGCAGCATACAGAGTTGTTATGCAGTCTAGCTTTGATGCACCCGGCCGTGCTTTTGTTGCTGAAAATAGGGCTACACCGCTTGGCGCATTTTCTTGTTAAGTGAATTATTAGAAAGCTCGACAATTATAATACCGACAGGATTTTTGCTTTTCGTTTTGTTTAGGTGTAATAGATGCTTATGCCTTTCTGTGGGAAATCACGTAACCTTACTCATGAGCCTTTGCAATATTTTTGAGCTGGTACGCTAAGATAGTGCTGCTTTTATTCTTCAACGTTTATGCAATAATGCCGAGCCATCCACGCAGGTTCTATTTGCTGGTCGGTGCTTTTGACGTTGTAGAGTTTGGGCAGCTTTTATATGAATAATATCAAAATTTTCAGGATTAAATAATAAATGTTGTCTGTCTCCCAACATTCGTCAAACATATTTTGTGTTAACGTTCTCTGACGTCGCGCTCCGTTGGCCTCAACTGATGCCAGTGTCGTTGAGACAAGGTTGGCGACAGCTTCCCAGTAGCAGACCTATACTCCTTTTCTGCCTCGACTTGCGCGCCGGCGAATTACTCATCAAAGAGTGCCGTCAGTTTCTCCATTGGCCTCGGTAACTGATTGTCCTCACCGAAGCATCCACTGGGAAGAGTCACGAGTGCATGTTGACAGTTGATTCAGCCAGCGGGTTGCGAACAGGTCTGTGGCGTGCGTATTCGCGTAGCGGTCGCTAACGCGGAGGAACGTGACGTCTCTCTGCGTGATATCCACAAGAACAGAGAAAAGCCGCACAATAATAAAACAGAATGATAAAGTGGTAAAAAGAAGACCGAACATGCAGAAGAACACGCAATCGAGTCGAGCTCGTCTGGCATTTACGATTCCCCGAATACAACGCCATGTACGTCGCGCGAGGTTAGCCGGACGTGTTCGTAAATTCGATACTCCTATGACGTGGCCTCAAAGTAGAGAAATATACACTCTGGCTGCAAATCTTGCGCCGTTTAAGTGGACAGTTTAGTAGCGGTACAATTATTTTATTTGAAAAGATGTTAGCCGAGTCGTAAATTTGCTGCATTTATTAACAAAGCAGATTGCGATTTCAGCGAACGACTCGCTCTTCGCAGACAATGAACAGTCAGCGACGCAGTCATCGCCCGATGACAACGTGCAGGTCGTGACCTCCACACAGCGACTGCGTGCAATTCGATATTTGAAAAGAATCAGGCGAATAAATTCGGACATGGAAAGTATAGCATCAAAAACGTGCTACATTATAAACCCTATTTAAAAATGACGAGATTATCACGATTACGACCACTCCGTAGATAGCCTTTTTCTTTAGCGAGACCTTTTATTGTTTATGATTTCTTTCAAGAAAATGGCGGAGAGAACGCTTCGTGGCTGAGTGTAACAATGAAGCTGGCCAATGCGGCGACACTGTAGAGGTAGGGGCACTCACTGAATGCGCACGTTGAGTGCAGAGGTAAGCGAATGGTACAGGTGCAAAATAAAGTATTTATGTCAAGTTACTGAATGCCAGGCTAAAAACTAACTGGTCAGAGTACTAAATAGCCAAAATTTGAAAAGTATCTGAGTAGAGTACTACATACTCATAAAATAACTTGCGACGTCCAAAATGCTCTAAAGACACAAGTTGTTATAAAAATAAGGTCACACAGCTGTTCAAAAATAAAAATAAAATTAAACACCTTTACCTCTTCATCCAGGGGCGTCCTGTGTGGAAGGAACATCTTGGGTAAAATGAAATAAACACCAGTACGAAGGATAGAGGACAGCTTCTCTGTGCTAATCCTGGGGACGAAAAGATAGGTTACCATGGTCACCAAAGCGATGTTTCCGTTTCTGGATCTGGAAGGTCACCGTCAGCTTGGTGGACCTAACATATCCGAGCGCGCTCGTGCCATGCCCACATATCTCGAAGCTCCCAAAGCTCGCAGCGGCAGCTTTCGGGCTCCCACGCTCCAAAGCTAAAGAAACGAAGTTCGTCATTTATTTTTCGTCCTTTCTCTGAAAAAAAATCCAAAAGTAACTTACAAGTAACTTAAAAATGTAAGAAAAAGTTACTGAGTACTGACATTTTAAAGTATTTGCAAGATACCAAGTTACTCCCAAAAGTGTTTAAGATAAAGTAAGATGAGTTGAGTATTGAAGTTACGTTCCAATCTGCTTTGTACTTATCTTATGGTTCGGACATCTGGTGAGGTAAATAAACAGAAATTTTAGATAGTACTTCTTATCAATCGATAAATCAATAACTATATCTTATTTATTTAGGAACAACGCCCAAGTATAAATATGATTACGCAATCTTAAGAGACAAGACAAATGCGATGGGCTCTGCAGTGAATGAATTTTCTTTTTCCTCTTCTATATGCAGAGTCCTTCACTGCCCAACTGACGCCCACATCTCCCAGCATCGGGCTGCGGTCACTTTGCTCACCCTGCCGGCTCGGCAAGTAAATTTTCGTTGACGATTTTAACACTGTCCAAGTCCCTGCTATCGCTCCCGTAGACTTGTCCATCTGTGCGGCATGGTTCTGGCCTGGCACGTTCGCGCGCTGCCACAGTGTGCGGAGCGTGCCGCGCCGTGCAACGCGGGGGCATAGCAAGTCAAGGAGCACTAAGGAGCACCATGCTGATTCCTAACAAAGCACCTCGCTCACTTGAGGGCCCCCTGATCTCTGCTACGCCGGCATCTGATCTCCACTGGGTGCGTCTTCTCCGGGGATGACACTACATCGGTCCAGAAGCTGAGTACCATATCCCTTTGAGCTCGAGTGGTAATTGAGTCCACTAAACTTCAGATCCACAGCACGTCCGGATGGTAGTTCCTTCTGTCCGCTATCTCCGCTGCACCTCAGCTGAGCGTCAACTGCGCTGCACGGTTTGTAAATTCTTCCCTTGCTCCTACTTGCCACATCAAGCTGTTCACACCAAACGCCAACGGTCACAACGCCACTTCTTGGAGCCTTATCCGCTGCTGTTGCGCGGTCACGGAATTGCTCTGCCCCTGCAGACAGCAGGCCAACAGGCGACGTCTTTATGGGGGTAGCTATTTGTAGAAGTAAATAGGTCCAGAGTCGCCGCCAAAAAAGGCGATGACGCTAATTGTGGGCGTAAGCCCGACGGCACAGGATTATACAACGTTTTCACGTAAGGTTAGAGTCGGTCGCACCGTCTTATCCGTCCTCATGAACGAAGGCGCTATATTGTGATTACGGAAACACGTTCATAAAATATCTAGGTATACGCGATTTTATCTAAAAACACATGAACAATGTCAGTGTTCCGGGAACGGCCATCTAAAATGGAGAGCGTTCGTTGTACTTCCAAATTTACGTCATGTGTTTGGCGAATGATTGGGTATGGCCCGAAATAGAGCGACAAAAATTTGAAAAAGCGGCCAATATGGTGAACGGGAAAGCCGGTGTAGCCTAGGTCCCCAATTTAGTACGTCACGCGGGGATTCGTCTCTTTGTAATGGCTGATATCTAGCTCCTTAGATGTCCGTGTGCGATGTTGGTTGAGAAGGTGACCTTGTTCAGCTCGGCGAAGACCAGCCATATACGCTAGTATGGAGATGGGTCTCACATAACGGAGCGTAGGACTGCGTAGAGGTAAGTAACTGCTTCTCTTCCATTGATCATGTAAAATGGCAAGGATTTTGTATAATCTCGTTGACAGGGGTGCTGTAATCGGAGGAAGTATTGCGTATGTCGAATATACACTCCAAGCATCGAGAAAGGTGCACGCAAGTTCCTTTTGTTGTACCCGCGGTCTGGAATGCGGATGAATGCTTCGGCAATATAGAAAATGTTGTACTACTGATGACTAAAATATTCACCACCGGTGTTTTTACCCGTTTTCGGGGAATCCGTGATGTAAGCGACTTCTTATTTGCCGTGTTGATAGAATGTCTCCCCAAATATAGGGAAGAGTGGTCGCAGTACCTCAAAAAGGGCAAACGTAGTTTTATTCCCTCAGACGGGTGACTGGGCCGGCTAGAGTGAGTGGAAATCATGCGGCGTTGACAGGTGTCATATAATTTTAACGATTTTTACACTGCAACCTTAACAACAACAAAAAATGAACAAAAAAAGCGGTTTACAGCTCCCTGTAATGCCGAATTAGAGCGCCAGCTTTTGAGGAGGAGGAGGGAAGGGCACTAAAGAAAGGGTTATACCCCTCCTGCCGCCTACTCACCTCCTGATCCTGCCTGCTACTCGTCCCTCCGAGCGGCGTCGCTGTCGCCGTCGGCGCAGAGCCGTATATGAGGAGAGTTTGGTCAGTCTATGACCTCACCGCCTTAACGCTCTCCTCCCTAGTGAGCCAATCAGCACGCGGCGCAGAGCGAGAGGCATAAGCGCATGTGCGTCAACTCCCGGCTGCTCCCAGCTGAGTGGGGAGGGGCCGCCATCTTCGTTCATTCTCCTGGCGGACTGCATAGAATCGGCATCTAAATCTCGATTATTTCCTTTTATATCGCTGGCTCTGGCAAGAAAATGATATACTGTTATTCCTCGGTGGGTTAAAAAGCTAATAAATGAATTTTTCTCGACGTATGGCCACAAACGTTTATTCAGGCGAAAAAGAAGTCTGCCCGTAGCAGACGACGCGTAGCCTCAGCAGTGCTTTTCTCCGACCAGTCTCCGACAGCGTTGCGAAAAAATGGTGGTCGTCTCCTCTCTGCTCCCTTCTTTCTCTCTCGCTCCTTTGGCGCTCTTCTCCTTTCATTTACTTTTCTCCTCTCCGGCGCCTCTCGTCGCCACACCCACTGGCCAAACTCTCCCAATATACGGCTGTGCGTCGGCGTAACAGTGAGGTCACGTGATTCTCGTGACCTCGCGGGGGTCACGTGACCCCCGCTCAAGTTGGAAACGGGCGCCTAAGAGCTGCGCTCTAAAAAGCAAGTATGCACGCGGCTCTAAGCGCGAAATATGCTCAACTCTCGTGTAGTGGGATAGCTCTGAAGTGACTAAAATATCAGTGCGCAGGTGTTAAAGATCACAAGTAAAGATTGTCATGCTTGGCTTATAATTTCGCCTACTATAGTGTGGGCAGGTAATGCATAAAGGTTGATCAACTCGGCGCCTCTAATTCGGTTTATTTTGTCAGCCATAAGTTCGATGATATCTGTGAACTTGGGATGTCGACATTGTTCAGTGACTACGTCTATCGCTGGAGCAAAAGATGGAATAGGAATCTTTTTGCTGTCATATGTGTCAACCGCGGTATTTTGGAGGGTACAGTGAGAGAACGCATCACCTTTCTGGTTAATGTGACCAGCCTTATATAAGATTTAGATGTTTTATTATGCCAGATACACTCGCCTTGGTTATATAAAACTTTCAAGGAATTGTGACCAACCGCGGACTCGGTGCAGTTGCGCTGATCCGGTGGAATCGGCGACGTGCGCGACCGAAACCGTCGCTGTGGTCGGCCTTCCACGATTGGCCGAACGCTGACTATGACGTCGGAAAGGGGATTTATCATCGACGGAAATAAGAGGAATGAAAGAACTTTAATTTTGACGGTGTTGGCAGTGTTCCTTTGAGAGCGCAATGATTTCAAGCTTCCACTATGCTAATAACAAACACCATCGAACTTGTTGTTTGCAATGTAATGACGTCACAAGGGGGAACCATAGGAGGGCGCCACCAAAACATCTCGCCGCTAATAGCACATACCACGAGGTGTCTGCATAAGCCGGCTAATATATATCAAATATACTCCGTTTCATAGTACACACTGTTTTACGTTAAAGGCCAGTTCACAAATCACAATTTGCTTACGTTTCGTTTTGTTGCGGAAGCTTACATTTGCTTAAGCTGCGAGTCACTGAGACATCCGTGCTTCTTGTAAAGCTTGAAAATCTGTTTATAGACTAGCCGTGCACGCGATATTTGAGACACGGATGTTGTGGTGACTCGTTACGCAAAGTAAAAAAAAACACAGGCAAGCGCTTCTATGTGAGAGGGCCTTGAGTTAGACAGTTGCTAAGGACCGGTTCACACAACACCGTTTTCTTACGTTGCGTCATGTAACGAAAGTCTACGTTGGCTTACGTCGAGGGTGATCCGGACATCTGTACTTCGTTCGAAGTGTGGCGGCCAGTTTATGGTGTATAAACTTGCACGCGAAATTCGAGGCACGGATGTTGCGGTAACTTGTACAGAACGTAAGAAAACGTAAGAAAACCATTGCTGCGTGAACCAGCCATAAGGATCGATGGAAGAAATCAAGCGGCGCCCAAAGATTATCATCATGACACTCATCATCATTACGCTTCTTTGATTACCAATAAACCAAAAAGGCAGCGTAATGTCACCGCGATCCTGCGTTTGTTTATTTTTTGGGGGCCTGATTGGTTTAGCCGACGCTAGCGAACCCCCAAAGACGACGATCGCCGTAACGATGTGCGTAAGACGTTGCTTGCTTGTCAACATCCGTCCGTGGCACATCGGCTGCGGTCAGACGTAAGGTGAAACAGAGCGGATAGTTTGAGCGCACCAGACGCTAGAATTCAACGGAGCCAACTAAGACCGCCAAAGAAAGCCGTCTTCGCTGCTCTTTGATTTTTTGTGCGTTGGGCACTATACCGTCTAAACGAATTACGCGCCGAAAACGAGCCGTGGCCCGCTGCGCTTAACAGCGACAGCTGTTATCTGGAAGCTCCCAAGAAAATGGCAAGGCCGTCTTTCACGAGTGCTCTCGTGGCGTCGTCATTCACACGATCACTCAGAGCCGCCGCCGCCGCCACCGTGGCCAATGTTATTAGAAGACAAAATCCTTGTCCGTCAAGCCGGATGTGAACCAGCGACCTATGAATTAGAGCAACCGTTTACTCTGCAGTCTACCACACTGCCCACCAAGTTTTCGACTGGATACATTCCGGTGAATTAAAGGCGGTATACGGTCCATTTCTTTTTATACTTCGTTTCAACTTGAGTCCCGACGCAGCCGAGGCTATGAGGTTAACCAAGCAGCGAAAAAACCGCGAGTCACGGGGCCTTTATTTATGATTAGTTCAGCGGTGATCGAACACGTACAGAAGCGTGACAAACACACTTGTGGTGCAATTGTTACACAGTCGAACTGGTCCCGTCAATTCGTCGCGTTGGCGGTACCTGGACTTAAACGGGCGGTGCAATGATTGATGTGGTTTCCACAAATATCGGTTACAACGACTCCCAGACGATCATAAAACATGAAACACCCGTTCGTTTTTCATCCCATACAATAGAAAACGCAGAAACAAAAATCAAGAAAAAACGGGCAGTGCTTATTCCCGTCAATGTGCAACTACAACAAGCTGCCACCTGATCTAAACCCTAATATATGTCGCCAATGTTGACCATACGCACCCGTTGGGGTTAGTAAAGCGCATGGGTCGCGCTGAGTTTGACATTATTATGGTTCGGCTATTGTCGTCATTGCAGGGATTGGACTTTAGTTACTATAGGAATGTTTATCGAGCTATCGATTATCACGAGCTCAAATCGAGTGCTCACGCAATGCTCGGGTCAAATCTTTGAGCTTCATTCAAATATCGCCACTTGGGGACCATGGAAACGTTATTAGATTACCTCAGTTGTGGAACTCCTGCGGATATGGGCTACTCCCCGTCACTCACTTCAGTCCGCCTTCCGTAGTTTGAAGCGCCGTCCAATTTTTCGTTTTAAAACTGTGTGTACCTTAGACTACGGTGACACGCCATCTAGGCGCTGTGCTTTGAAACGTACGTATTTCACTGAATACACTGGGGTTACCATAGCAGCCGTCCGGTGCTCCGAACGGCGCGAGACGAGCCGTGGGGGGAGAGGAGGGAGGGTTACTGATTGGTCAAGCAGCGTCTGTGAGCAGTTCCGTAGCTAAGCTAATATAATAACGTTCACTATGCCAACACTGCTACCTCCAAGTTACCTCATCAAGTTTGGCAAAAAAAGGGATTAATAAAAATAACGCGCGCTTCAATTCTTGTAATTACACCGCAAAAAAAAAAGTTTCTGTCAGTTGCGTTTTTTTTAGTATTCATGGTACCTGCAAGTGCCAGTAAGCTCGTGTAAAGTGAAAAACATTCCAACTGAATATCTTTCTGCTTTGTTCGAGGTGAAATGATGTATAACTTCAATGACGACTGGGCGTTTTGTACGCCTCGAGCGTGCACGGGACGCCAGAACGCAAAAAAAAAAAAAAGGTATTGAGAGCTTGCCGGAGGCCGCGGGCGTTCGAAAGAGACGCCCTGCTGTTATCAGCACGTCTGTTACTATACGGGTAGAAACCGCGGGAGAGGAGTACGCAAAAGCGATCGAGGATACCGGAGCGCCGAGCTCTGAGTGGAATGGTTAGTGGGTAGACGCAAAGCTAGCTGCCTCTACTTCTACTCACTCTTCAAACGCTTTCGTACGCCGAACGGCGGCGCTTGCCTTCGAACGCGTTCGAACAATTATAAGAGACACGAAGCTAGCTTTGCGTCATTCATCTACTCATTCCGACCAGAGCCCGGTGCTCTGGCGTCCCGCGCGCTGTCATCTTCTCCTCACCCTCAATTTATACTCGTATTAAAAAAAAAAAAGTGTTTTTCACAGGTTGCATTTTTACCGTTTGTGCGTATGGCGCGTGATTTCTTCGCTTCGAGAAGCGACGAACATGAGCGTGCTTGGCTGTAGAGATTGCACGCAGGACCGTGGATTTGTAGTCATTGTAATGGTGTATACACTGTTCCCATATCTACAGGTCCTCAGTCGATAGCGCGATCTCCTCGGCTCAGCACGCGCCTATGTTCGTTGCATCGGAGAGCGAGCAAATTACGCGCCACAGCGCGACTACTGAAAATGGAATAGGCCAGGACCCCTTCCTTGGAACGGTCTATAGGTGGAACATCGTGTTGCCGAGCTAGTTGATTCATGGCGCTGAGTAAACTTTTATGCGCAAACACAGAGAACGAACTCCAAGGAGTGGATGAGGACAAGCGCAATTTTCAACTAGTTTCGTTCGTGGCAAAGCGACTGCGAAAGTTCCATAGCAAGCATACGCGAATTGCTACAAAGGAAGGAAAAAATCAGAAAGCATAAGAAACTAGACGAATGTCCGGCTGCCAAAATAGCTGTATCAACCAAGATAAGGATTGAAATTCACTATTAAACATAAAAACCGAAGTGTCGCTAACGCAGTCATTTTCCTTCTTTAAATGAAACGCTTTCATCAGTTAGCTCTCTTGCTGTGGAATTTTTACTCCTGTAAATAATCTTGATGTTGTGAAGTGGTGGTGTACACACTGGCAACAGGCAATGGTGTTTGGTTTGACATTTTCTTGCGAGTGAAGCAAGAAACATTGTGTATGCCTGGGAAAACAAAAGATGCTGAAAGAAAGTTCGTAATGAAATGTGTGACGTGTTCACAATTGAGCAGGATGTTTCCCGTTTGTTTCTACAAATCAAGCCACGAATTCAATTTGCATAAATTGTCTTGTTTAGGCCCGTAAGAACCGCCATCAAGCTTATTTTTACTTGTGTTACTTTCTTTATTATATTGGGGAGGGAAGCAATTCAAGAAGTGTCGGTAGGACCATCGAATAGATAAGGAGGATAAACATTATTTATTTTAAATAAAATGTTTGATATTGCCACGCGCGACTCCGACCAAGCGTGTCCGTGACCGGATTTCCCATTGCCGGCTTTCATTGAGTGCGGACGCTGGATGTCGGGTTCCGCCGGAGCAGCTGCAGCCGCCCAGCCGGGCCGCGGTGACAGAAATGACTCAGCTTCAGCTGATTATTATATTATAGGCAACCTGCAGTGCTGTTTGGTTTGGCGCTGTCACGCGACTGAAGCAAGAAACATTGGTATGCCTGAGAGTGGCGGCTGCGTTGTTCAAACATGAGCTATTACTCTGGTGGCGCCGCTTAGCCTAGTGTCTGAAGCAAGAAATACTGGTTAAGTCAGGGAGCCGTGATCGCATAACATGGCAGTACGGCGGAACCTACGGCCCTGGTGGGCCGATCGGAACGTGACTACGCATCACCGGAGTGTGCTTTTACTGGAAAAAAGTATCAGGATTTTCGCTGCGTCATACTCCAATATGTGTGCGTTGCGCTTGTATACGTGGCACATACCGAAGCCATCGACAGGCAATGTGGATCTTATCGTTCACCCTTTGCCAAGTTACAACGAGACAGGACAGAAACTTGGTCTCTCATTCTCTACTGCCGCCTTGCTGTGGCCGGTAGGATTTTCCTGCCCCACAATGTATGGATAAGCGCGCATCTTCTGTATTTTTATAGTAACTCATTCTCCCGTGCTCGGTCATTGACGTAACATCACGTTTGGCCAGTGTAGGCTTTCTCACGAGTGAGTGGAATCTCATACACCGCTGTTGTGGAGCATTCCACATACGGTCTGGCATGCTTTTTGTTGCAACCATGCGTCATCTTTTTTTCAGAGGAAATCCTCGAACGAGTGCCCGCAAGCTTGTAAGACGCAGAAAACATATTAAACTTCAACTTAACCGAGGTAAAAAAGAGGTTGTGCCGAAATTAAGACTGAAGCCTATATATACTAAGAATCAGTTCGTGAAAAGAGGTACGCCAAGGGGATCTTCGTTTTGTTTAAACAGCCTGGAAAAAAACAATGCCATGAAACGAATATACAATGAAAGAAAATAATTTTGAGCTATATTTACGGCGCGAAATGTGGTTGTAGTTGGCGCCCGCGTGAGCCTATTGAAAAGTGGCAACTAGAAGGTACGTGACTGGGCTCTAGTCACGTGGTTTAAGCTCACTTTCGGGAGCTTCCTATGGGCCATAAACGTTACTCATTTATCTTGTATTTTAAGGCGATTGCATTAGAACGCTCGTTTTGACGAAAACGCGGCGGAGTCTTTCGTTTGTCAGCGCCGGGGAGAGACGGAGAAGGAGAGAAGGAGACGCTCCCATTGGTCCCAAGCCCTGACGTCAGCACGCGTCAACCTCTCCCTTTCTCCGTGGTGCTGACAAACTGACAGACACCGCCAAAGTGTCTTCAAAACGAGCCCTTTCGTTTTCGTCAGCCACGCCCACAGCTGGCGCGGAGCCAGAGAGGGAACGGCTCCGCGCAAACCTTCTAGATTACAAAGCCGTAGTGCTGAATAAGGTGGCGGCACGGAGGATGTCAAGGCTGGAGATAGATTGGAAAACGAATGCTGCGTCAGTGAACGGCTTCGAGTCAAGTCTGAACCGAACGTTGATGCTATCATCGAATCCGACCTGTGCCCAGCGTTGACATTCTCTGACTACACCACCTCATTCAGCACTACGACTTTGTTGTCTAGGAGATGTTGCGCCGCTCCGCGTTGGAATGCGGGCATGCTCAGTTGTCGCTTTACCATTGCCGGTTGTTCTTCGCTCTTTGTTTCCGTAGTATCGGTGAGTGGGCTGTGATCTGTGTAGTGAAAACGATTAATGCGGTTCCGACCATGAGTGATGTGGATAAGGTTCCTTACACGAGTGGCATGTAGCTGGTTCTTTCCACAGGGATATGGATGATCGTATTCAAGGGCGTCGAGGTCCTCTGACAGGTCGTGTGCAGAAAATGTGAAAAAACAATTGCAGGAAGATCCACTGGTGGATTCTTTGGGAATCCTTTAGCATGTTTTTTTAAAGCGCAAACACGCCCCCGTTTGGGAAATGCTAGCACTGTCCCTTAACGAGGACAAAAAGAGGTAGCAAAACTAGAGGCAGCAAGAGAGAAGGAGAAAGTGAAGGGGTCACCGTAAGCTTTTCTCAAAAACGGATGTGTGTGGCGTTTCCAAGTGTCATGCTAACGTATTCCCTAATAAACCACCAATGGACCTTCCTGTATTTTTTGTTGCACTTATTTTTTAACAAAATACTTTTATGTGTGAGAAACAAGTATAAAGAAATCGACACTTCCGTTTTGACTCATACGATAATAAACAAAAGCTTCGCCATTTCTCTCTTCGAAGGGGCGCGGTGTCACATGTTTTAGTTTCTAACATCTCGGTTCCCCCAAAGCGAGGCCGCTGCTCTACGATCATGAGGACTGCAGCCCTTCGTCGGGCAGCGGCATCGCTTTTGGAGAACCGACATGATGGAAAACAAAATGTGTGACACCGCGACCGTTCGAGCACAAAATGTTGAAGCTTTTGTTTGTTACCGCATGCGTCATAACGGAAGTCACGATTTCCTTATACTTCTTGTTTCCCAAACATCCCAATAATCTGTTAAATAAAGTAAGTGCAAAAACAAAAACACCAAGGATAATAAGTAACTTTAAGAGCCCATAGAAGCTCCCGAAAGAGCGGGAGGACCACGCGACGAGGGGCCAGTCACGTGACTGCTAATAGGCACTTTCCGCGTGCTCCCGCGGGCACCAAATGCCAATTTCTTTCGCGCCGTAAATATAGCTCTAAACATTGTTGTTTTGCAATTTTTAAGGCATTGTTTTTTATCCAGGCTGTTTACTTTTTTTTTCCTTTCCATGTGCCCTTAAAAAATTATGTTGCAGCTCTAGAATTAAAATTAGTTGGTCATAACTTGATCAGCCGTGTGAAACATGACGAAAAAGAATGTACTCTTTGTGAGATTATTTTCAAAGGCTAATGTGGTGCTTCAAAGCTTTTTAGACATGTCAATATTGCATCAAGTTTAAAAATGAAATCACTTCATAAAAAAGTCAGTAGTTGTACTCATATCCCATTATTTTATTGATCTACTTTTCCTCTTTTTCTTCGCTGTTTATTATGTGCAAAACGTCGCAAGTTTTATGCTCATTCAGAGTAAGTCCCATTGTCAACAATGCTCCCTGGTTGCGAAGAACCGGGTCCAAATTAATTTTGCGCAGCATATAACAATCTTGAATATCAAATATTTCATTTTTTGTATCTAAAATCAGCCGAGAAATACGTGCACGAATATGTAAATACAGACAAAATACAAAATATAAAAATGTTAATTACATATTTAAAATAGGATATTTGAAGTACATGATGAGGAAATCAGCTCAGAAAACACGGACTACGAGGAAGAACATACACAGCAGGATAATGCTGTACTCGCAGCTGAAAAATTCTATTGAAAGAAATAATGACAGAAAAAAAAACATAGACAGTATTTTAAAAGATAACACACAAACAAAGGACCACACCAGTGATTTCCCTACACACCCCCTAGGGGTGTGTACACCCCTTTTGTTTTTCTGAAGGCACCCCTTAATTCGCAACGACTCCTCTATTCTCAATGCCCTCCCCCCCCCCCCCCCATCCCCTATAAGTTTAGACACCCCTTCCCCCTAATTTCTATTCCTGGGGAAACCCCTGGACCACATCGCCAACCTTGAAGCGTGTCAGAAATCTACATTTCCACCCGTTCACTAAGCGACCCATTTGTTGTTGTTGTTTTTTTTCGCAGGAAGAATATCTCTTTTGCTGACAGTAACAATGAAGGTTTACTGACACATGAATGCCGATGACACGAAATGTGGAAGGCCTCTTTAATCGTTCTCGTCACCCTATCCTTCTGATCGCCCGGAACGGTTACCCTGCCAAAGACAGGCCGACATTTGCACTCTCTGCAATGAATTTGCAAAAGCCCCCAAACCGTGGCTTCGAGCGAATACGAATATTCTCGTAACGAATAATTCAAACATCATCTTGTTTGCCCCACGTAGTCCCTGTAACATGACAAAGGGATCTTCTACACCACACACGAAACACAAGTGACAAAAGGTTTTCTATGCGCCTTAGTGTACTTCGCATTTGAACAGACATCTCCCCCGCACCAACCATGGAAAATATCTGGCCTATTTTTGGGGGCGGTAAAAACACTACCAGTATTCCATAAATACCACCTACTGCCCTAAGGCGCAAAGAACACGCTTTTGCCAATTCATTGCAGAAAGTGCAAATGTCGGCCTGACTTTGGCAGGGTCGCCGTTCTGTGCGAACACAAGGATAGGGTGAACACAAGAACGAGCGAACACAAGGACGATCGTTCTGGGCGGACACAAGGACGATAGAGATAAAGAGGTTTTCCACATTTTCTGTCATGGGCATTCATCTGTTAGAAAAACCTTCATTGGCCCTGTCAACAAAAAAAATATCCTTCATTGCGGGAAAAATTGGGTCACGTAATGAACTGGTTGAAATGCAGATTACTGACACGCTTCACGGTTGGCGAGTGTGGTCCTTTGTATTTGTGCAATCTTTTAAGATGCTGTAAGTTTTTTTTTCTGTCTTTGTTTCTGCCATTAAAATTCGTCAATTGCGATTAGAGAATTGTCCTGTCATGTATGTTCTTCCTGGTAGTGCGTGTTTTTGAGCTGTTTTCCTCATCATCTATAACGTCAACCAACTGGCCCAGTTAACCACCTTATTACAGTTTATATCTGAAATACTGCCCAATCCTGCCACTCGTCTTTTATCAGCATCACAGCGTGAGGCTTAAGAACCATTAGCAAAATTTGGCTTCTTCCGTTCAATCTTATTCAATACTTTTGCATCTTTATTTTGTTTAAAATTATAGTGCTTTTTGCCATGTACAAGCACACGCATCATCTGTACTTATACACTTTACCTGTTTTACCTTAATGGCCCTCATTGAGGGTTGGGGTAAAATACATAAATAAAGATCAACAATATATAGTCGAAAAACCTGCACGCGGGCTGCAGCCTTGGAAAAATTCACAAATGATATTTCATAAAATCATATCTTCAGGAATTCATATGGTTCGTGTCTAGAAAACTACAGTAAAATGTGTCTCAGGTTGAGATTTTCGTGATAGGTTTGACGTATTTTTTATACAGGTGTTTGAGAGTTCACCGTACAGACACGTCATGTTGACATGAGTAGGAGAAATAACGTAAAGTATTTTATTGTAAAAGAAGACATAAATCCAATTCCCGGTGCTCAATGATTATGTTAGAGAGAGAGAGAAAAGAGACAGAGAAAGAGAGACAGAAATAGAAAGAGAAGGCTTGCAAAAGAAGATATATTAAGGTGTACCCAGTGTTAACTTTAACGCGCTACAAGTAACGGTATTACCGGTAACGCGTTCTTTTTTACGGTAACCTAGTAACGTACTCGTTACTTCTCAAAACAGTGACGCGTAACCTAGTTAAGTTACTTATTTCAAGCAACGAGCAACAGTTACGTTAGTCGTAACTTCGTCCAAACAAGACATAAAAATATTACATTAAATGTTTTTCGTGCTTTTAGGCGCCAAGCTATGTGAACTTTTGCATCTTTTCTGCCATTTTTCTTGTGAGTGTATAGGGGAAGCCGTAAAAAGGTAAAATAATTATGTTCAGTTTCTGCACGAACATTATGTTTCTTGAAATTTGGCGCTTATGCATACCTGTGCCGTCAAAGCAGTAAAACGGTAATTTTTAATTAACGAGATAACGAAAAAGTAATGTGTGTTACTTTTCATCGGCAACAGTAACGGTAAGGTGTTCCTTTTGTTTTGAGGTAACGTTGGTCGGTAACGCATTCCTTTTATTTGGAAGTAACGAGGAATGTATTTCGTTACTTTTTGGCGGTAATGCCTCCAACACTGCGTGTACGTCATAGACACCTGCGGCAACGACATTTTTATAGCACATCCTTTTTATGAGCCAAATATAAAAAAGAAAATGTTTGGCTCAGGCATTTTACAACACATATAAAATCCCAACAATCTCACAAATAAAGTTCATTGGTTTCAAGCAAACAGATGTTTCTGCACTTAACATAACAGGATATGGGTGCAATAAAGAGGCTCTAAAATCGTCTGAAAAGAATACTCGGCTGTCGGTAGAGCAGTAAAGCAACTTCACGTAGCAACGAGTAATCTTCAAGAGTTTTTGACCTTCCGAGTAAGTGGAATTTGTTTTTCTTCATCGCATTCAATTGCATGTTGTGGGCTGCTTACATTATATTGCGAGTAGTTTTTTTTTGTATGACTTTGGTTAGGCCTAAAATTAAATAAATCTTGAAGACAAATCTGTCCAATTGGCCCTTATGGTAAATACATTTTGAATTTATCGGCATTTTTTATTGACAGTTTCGTTCAAATATGAGATAAAAGTAGGTTTTGTTGGACAGCAGAACTTGAAAAAGAGGGACTTATAAAGCTCTGAGGCTTTCATGTGTTAGGCCGCTGGCGCACGGCGTTACCACGATCGAAATATTGTACATTTTGACATCGATGTGCACTAATTTGGCCAGAGAGCCATTAAAAATATGCCTACGAAATACTCGCTTGTTCAATTACGTTCCATATTTTCTACTTAAGATCGGGTTAATAATTCAGACTGGATTTTCTATTCATTCCTTGATTGAATCTACTTGGAATAAAAGTAAAACCCTGGTATTGTACATGGCTCCCGAATATAGCCAATGAAATATCACAATATTGGGGTGAGGAAAACGTTTGTAAATTATGGTTCCAGTTATAAACAAAACCATATAGCACAACAGAGAGACGCCTAACTTGGCAAGGGTGTAGCGACCGTAAGGGCCTAAATTGGGCCTAGTTGGTTTTTGCTCCATGGCGCTTTCTAGGGCCGAAATACTTTGCCTGACTATGGCCCTTGTTGGACGCTCCTTAGGCATTCCAAAGTTTGGTTTTTCGCTGGCCCGCTACAGGACTGCCAAAGCAAGTGCCATACTCAAGTAAAGACTGTCAAAGCAAATTCTAATCTCGGAATTCGGGGGCGTGACAAAGTGTGGCTTTTCTCTGGTTAGTCAGTGGAATGCCAAATATGGGACAAAAGTGACAAAGAAAACTCACCGGCATTCCGAAGTCTGGCTCTCCTCTGGTGTGCCAGAAGAGTGCTGTTTAATGCGCTACGGAGCAAAATAAAATAGAATAAGTGTTAAAACGCGATGGTTAATCCCGTCGTCTCCGTTCCCAACCAGTAGCACGGCAGTAGTAGGATAATGGATAGTTGATAATGGATAGTCGGCGATAGTGTCGTGCCAGTGCTGGCTGAAAATCTGTTCCGATATCGGCAACATGTCCAGTTTTGCGTAACGGCCCGATATCCGGCAGTCATTGGCGTACCGTCGTTTCGCCACCGGCTTAGTATTGGCGCAATATCGTGCGAATAGTTTACGGATCAGATCTTCGCCCCGGTATCGGCGTGAAAACGGGTACTGTGCGGATCGGCCTGGGTATAGGCCGGGCGTCGCATATCTGCTCTGCATCGGCCGGACGTAGTGTAAGTCTGCAACATCAATCACATGCGCAGACACACAAACAAGTTTTTCGATAGATCCCAGAAGTTTATTGAACCGCTATAGTTACTCACAGCTTCTTCTCAGCACATTTACAAAAGTACTACTTCCCCGTAAAACGAAAGGCCAATCATATAGCACAATTAACATTGTTTTCATGCATAGTAAAAAAACAACTCATAAATCGGACAAGAAGTACCGGGAAAGTTAAGAGGGAAACAAAACTACTATCATAAGCATGCTTGCAGTGTACTTACTAATAAAACAGCGATGCCATGTAATCCGTAATAATTGCATACTCCGACTCGGACAGCACATAGCAACAAAAACACAAAGTCGAGAAAGAACGTCGCGCACATTCAACGGAAATCTCCTGTAATCGAAGAGCAGTTTTTATCGAAACCTCTCTAACAAACATAGACCAACAATTCCGTGGACTACATCGACGAGAACGGCCATTTCCGAGCCTTTGGCATGGACGTATTCCGGCCGCTTACGACGAAAAACCATGGCAGTGTCAGCAAAACACGAAAAGCAGCAGAACACCAAGGACCCCATTTCGAAAGCCGGACCTATGCGCCCATTAGCCATCACCATGACTTGGCAAACGGCGAACACTACGGCCGCAGTGAGCCCATCTGTGCGTCAGAGCGAGTCACGTGACAAATTTTCGTCCCAGCGTTTTTGTTCAAAGCGTTTTATGGAGAGAGGTCACGCGTTCCGCTCCACCTTTCCGATTCGCTTGAAGCGGCCGTCGTGATTACACACTGCCACTCGAAAACACGAAAGCAGCTGGCTAGGCTTAACAAAAAGCGATGTTGAAAGAAAATAAAAAATGCAGCCAAGCCGCCTCTGCATTTTTGTTTGTCTTTCTCGGGCTAAATGTAAGCAGATGCCATTTTGCTCAATCTTTTTCCTTTTTTGACGTCGGCTTTGCCTCGCCAGCATAACCGATTCACAAGACACTCAGCTGGCTCAAAAACCTGGTGGCAGCTGCGCTTTGTCAGGATGGCGTCGGCGCGACCCATCCTAGTGTACTTGTATAGGCTGCCTACGGGAGCCAGAGTAGCGCGTTCATGCCCGTAGCGCCGTCTTTCCTGCACGGCGTTTGGAGCCTGCTCCTCACGGGACTGAATTCGGCGAATAGTGACGCCGCGCTCAAAACCAGGGGAACGTACGCCGGGGCGCGTGCAACGTCTACTTTCCTGCACGGCATTTGATCCAGCTCCTCACGTGATCGGATCTCGGCGAATACCGGCGCGGCGGCAAGTGGAAAAAGACGCGCAACTTTCGCTCCCGTAAGGAGCCTATACAGGAACTCTAACCCATCCGAAACTGCAGAGACATCGTCTGGATCAAAATAGTATCGGCAAAATATTTCCAATTTGACGCTGGCTATATTGATGCCGCACTGGTTGATATTGCCAAAAGCTTCAACTAAACATTTTTTAAAAATCGGTGGTGCCTCCGCCACCTCCGCCGCCAGTGCCCCCGCCATCGATAGGATTTGATCCCAGTTCCCACCTGTGTGATGCGAGCGCGGTGCCACAGAGCCACGGCCGCTTCTGCTTTTTGTTATCGATAGGCTTTGACAGTGGTAAATCACAATGCAAGACAACTGCATAGCTACGCTTGCTTTTGCCACGCGTCGCTTAATAATGGCCCGCGATAAGGAGACCTGAGCACATCAGTCATGGAGCGTCGTTACAGCGTGGTGATTCTCCAACCGGATATTAATTTAGATACCTACGCGCGAGGAAAATAATCCGGTGCAATTTGCGTTGCCAAAATCACCGTTGTCTGGTCACGCCATGACAAAACAGTCGGCTCACCTTTCAAAATACCCCCCCCCCTAAAGAAAAATAAAAAAAATGTTAGGGCAGTAATAAACTTACGTTTTATTTAATTTAGTCGAAGACTACCCCCACCCTACCTAGACGACATCGGACATCT